>MU278590.1:0-79914 GCA_022385745.1 Cubamyces sp. BRFM 1775
GCGTATCGAAGCCTGTACTTAGAAGCGTTCAAATATAATCCATGTCTCCTGATTCAACTACCCATTGCATCTCAATACCCACCACCCCCTCTTGTGACTTTGAATCCGAGCACCCATGCATCTTCGGTCCTCCTCAGCGGGCTCCTGGCTACGACACTCTCGACCTGCAACCCAGCCTTCGCTTCAATGTACTCACGCTGTTTCGACTCACTTTGACATCCTTTTTCCATGTCGAACACTCCGCACCTATGTTTTGCGCAAGGTGAGAAACCCATATGTGTCGTGCGCTGCCACCATTTGTATATTGCGCTGACAGTTTATATATTGCGTGGATATAAGACGATATATATAGTGCGCAAAATAATAAATGTGCAAATCAAACGCCATACACGCCCGGGTGTCCCATCGTCCGTCGACTTTCTAGACACGGATTGTGAGTACCGTCCAGTCACGAAGTACTGCTAGACATCACTCGTAAGTGGATGCATACTTACCTCACCGCGCGCACACAACTCGAACACTTCGTCGTATCTGGGAACACCGAGTTTGATGATAAGCAACCGCAGAAATTACATGTCTGTGCTCCACTTTGTCCGTCACTGCGGCTTTGGGGAATGAAAAGGGTGACAACAAAAAGGCCAATGCCCATCGCCGAACGAAAATGCATCATTTCGCCTAGAGGATGTGATTGAAACTGAATGCAAAGTTGAAGGAGGGACCGCTCGCAGATATATGGACGATGGTGGATAAGTTCTGTCCTGGAAGAAACTTGAAATGGGCTTGGGTGAGCGGGTGAAGGGGAGGGGGAGGGGAATCCTGAAGAAGGGCGGACGAGTCGTTGATGCAGGCGCAATGTAAAGTTGGGCAGTTAGTGATTGCGTACAGCCAGTGGTTGTTAGATGAGGCCGTAGAAGGGTTTATGGGTACAGTCATCGTGTCGTCACTGCTGGGGGTTCCGGCGATAGGGTCATGCATCCTATGTAATGGGTTCTCGGTGATCGCGGAAGCTCACAGCTCAACAAAGGCATTGACATGCCAATAATAGTATAGCCGCACAAGTATTGTTCGACGCGTCCACCAGGCTAGCGACACGTAATTTGGATGAAGACATGTATAGAAAAGGCCCATCTTAACGGACACATAATCAGGATCAGACGGTCAAAAGGGTGCTTCATCCTCGTTGCTGCAGTGTAAGATCTGGGGCCCACTCGACCCCGGTCATGAATCAATGACGACCAAGGGGATGGTTGTACAAATAGACTCTTCCTGCCTAGACGACCTGCCACCACCATGCCTTCTCTCTGATCGGTGTACTTGATGGTAGCAGACAGCCTTTGCTGTGCGGATTTCGAAGTCAGCCACATCTCGGCCCGGCACGACTAGAGCTCAAAACCTCACCCTCCTCTGGGCGGGTCACACTAGATGTAAGCAATCCGCGAATGGGTATGTCTGTTCTATAGATGTGACATATGAGTAATCCCCATTCACACGAGCATATTGGCATGTGTCCGGCTCTCCCCAGTGACTACGTCTCTTCTCAATGCGTGTTTCTTCCCGTTTCTAGGCGCCCGTGTGAGATAGGATGCGTCTCGGGGCTCAGATTCCCTACCATCAGCTTGACACAGGCTATGAGTAGTAGCATAGGTTTGCCATCGTCTTTTGGCCCTCCGACGACAACTGTCTGATCGGAACGTTAATATCTGTATACGCGTCTCCTCTCCCTACACGTGTACGCAACATATCTGATGGGTGCATATCCTTATCCTTATTCGTGCCCATGCTAGATGATGGGCCCAGTGTTCAACCCTTCTTCAAACGCCCCGCATCCCGTTCAGCCGGCACCTTCCCGTAGTAGCCACCGGCCCACCAATCGTCTACGTGGCACGCTGTGCATCTTCATGAGGCGAAGCGGCCTCAGTGCGTGGGTAGGTAGTATACGTCTGTCCGTTTTGCTCAAAAGCTGCGCTCTCTCCCAGAGATTGCGAGTCAATGGAGACGTGTGTATACGTGATGACTCCGCCACAGGTTCAAAGGAGGTCTGTCATCTTCGGTACTTCACGTGTTAGCAGGTGCTGTTATCCCACGTCTCTCATGTTTTTCATCCCAAGCCTATGACCGCGCTGAGGAGAACACAAACACAAAGCCGTTCTGAACTTTAGAGAGTCAGCAAAAGTCATTTTTGATAAGCAAATGGTTGTTGCGATTGCCGAGAACGAACTACATTGCTAGGCCCGTTTCCCCGGATTCAAACGTATAGGACACTGCGACACAATGAATCAGTGAACCCCGTTCGTGATTCAAGGCATTCAAAGGCAGGACGGAGTGCTCACTCGTATCTCTATGAGTTGCCAGATCCGACGACACCATGTTATCCTCCTGAGCTGGTCCCACATTATAGCTATTCGACGATGGTCGAACCATCCTACTCGGATGCCACCCCGTAACGGTCTTGCTTGTGTCCGTCATTACCCGCTTGAGGTCCTCGGAGTCCCCGTCCGAGTCCCAGGAATCTCGCATCGCGCATGTCGGGTAAGCTTTGCCTGTGCACCTAGACTTCGTGTTGTCTCCATCGGGATTGGATCCGGAGTTGTCCCCGTGTCCGACGCATCCACCCGTCAAACAAGTGTGCGCAGTCAAACTGAGCGGAAACGACAACTCCGTGATATGTCGTAGGAGAGGCCTGTCCTCAATGGAAGATACGGGTCGATCGGGGGTAAGGACGTCCTGGCGCGGGTCATCGATGGATTCCGCACAGAATGATGAGGCGGCTGAGGGAGTCCCATGTCGTTCCATTCCATCGCCAAAGATGCACTGCTCAAAGAGCGTCTCTGAGGAGGATTCCGGGGTGTGGTCGGCTTTCTGGAGGATGGTGCTCTGAGTGCCGACACGATAACGTTTCCCAAGACGCACGCAAAGGTATAAGGCAACGAGAAGAACGAGGAAGAGGACGGCCAATGCGACCGCTGTGACAGGTAAATGAGTGTCGTGCTTGGCCGTCCCTGAGCCAGTGTGTGTGGATGTCGGATGTGCAAGGCCGGTGTCCGAGGGAGGGGAGGTATGGTGATATGTTATATCGCTGTTCGCTGTCTCGATGGTCTTGACGTCTAATGTTCCAGATGGATAGGCCACAGTATCAGACGGAGATAGTGGCTTTGCGGTAGTAGGCAATGTGCCTGTGTTCAAACCGTCTGGGCTCGTGAGTGGAATGGACGAGGGCTCTGACGATGTGGTGGTGAGAACACTAGACGGGGACTGTGCTGCTGAAGGCGAATTGGCTTGTGTAGATGGTTGTGAGATAGGTGTTACCGGCGGCGGCGGCTGTATAAGCGAAGTGGTAGTAGGATAAGTATCGTCAGATAGAGTAGCATCTGGAACAGATAGCAATGGTGATGGCGCAACGGTACATGTGGGTCAATATATATGAGCCAAACATAGACTCGATGTGAACTCACAAGATTGGCAATAGCTGATAGCTGTTGAAATGGAGCCTTCCAGATATTCGCAGCGAGGTGCAACGCAGCGCAATAGCTGGGAAGCGATTCCGTTGACTCGTGAGCAGTAACTTGCGGGGTCTGTGGTTCTTGGGTATAGTGTGCTCCTGTAACGTTGTACTAGCCGTCAGTGCTATCCGGATGGAATACCCAACAGGTTCGAGCCTAGAATTGAAAGATCAAAGTTGAATTCTCACTGCACAGCGTTCAGACAGTCACTATCGGAGTCTTGCAATTTGCATGGCTCGAAACACCCGGGCCTTGTTGCTTGATCCTGACGGGCGGCGACGTCACTCATAGCCGCAATCTGTTTGTAGGGTTGGCTCAAGGGTGATAATCACGAAACCTCAGCACGTTGGCAGAGTAAGAGCCGAGGAGTCCACCGGGGTGAGCAGTCAGCGTAGGGATACTGGAGAGCAAACGAGAGTCGCAGGGCGAGAAGAGTCTCATTCATATGTTGCGAGCGCAGAAGTTCTTGACTCTGTGTAAACACTGATTGTCAGTTGATACTGACAAGGCGGTCATATGGCTAATACTCTTGCCGCCTTACCGGATATTCGTGCGTGGACGCGCCGCCGCCGCCGCCGTTCCTCGGGATCAGAGTGTGAGTAAGGTAATGCTCCCGGCGCCACGTTCCGACATCTGCCAGCTGTACAAGATTCAATGCCTACTATGTGGCGACTGTCTTGTGGCTGTCTCTTCTCGCGGTGTAGCAGCATGGACGGACTCCTTGCTCTAGCCATGTCTAGTAGTCTACCGACCTTCATCACGCCTTCTCTCCGCTCGATGTCGGCGTCCTCCCTATTGATCGAATTTTCAGCACACCTCGGTGTGGCATGTCCGAGGTCTTACCTTCGCTCTGGCCGGGTATTACGCGGCGAACTTCTGCCAAAGCCACTGTAGACTGTTCAGCCTTCAGCTCGCCCTGTCCAAGACACGCGGCGGGCCTCATAAACGCCCTTTCGCCCAAGCTCCGGACGGCGGAGTCGCGTCTCTGCAGCGGAGTACGCCACGCCCACCAAGTTGCCATTTCCCCCGCTCTCTCTCTCGTTTTCGCAATCTCAGGTTTGACGCACAGATATCACAGATATTAATCAACGTATCACTCATCTATCTAGGATCGATATGAATCATGACACAGCGACAGCTCTACTGGCTGGCTCCGCCACCGTCTTCCAGTCAAAGGTCAAAGACGAACCTGCCCGACTTCATCGCCGACAAATATCTCAGCGTAAGACCGTCTTCTCCATGTCTCCATGTGGATGGCTACGATGTGCGGGATTATCCCGATCTGGTAAGGCTTCCGCTCGCCTTCATGCCGAACACCAGACTTGATGTTCTAATAACTTCGCGGCACTTCATCACGCCTGGATGACCAATGATATACATAGTATGCCGTGCGTATGTGGCGGGTATTATCAAGGTACGTACGTACATGCGCATCCACGCTTATACACAGAAATGTTGCAAAGTTTAAGTGACTCAGTCCACAAGCATCCTCTGCTCGTGCATTTTCAGGTTTTAGTAGATCGTCAGTGTTGTCTTCTCGCGAGTCTGATACAGGTTCCGTTACTACCATGTCCGGTACGACTTCCACCTCGAGTTCCAAAATGTTGGTATGACTGATCAAGGATATACTACAGTGCCATGGCCGTCTCTCCCCATTCGTTGGTACACGAGACTGCGCCGAACAGCTCTCTGTCAACCCACCTGGTAGACAGCGAAGAGGAAATGGCGCGCTCACCTGAGTCTCTACGCCTCGCTAGCTCCGAAGACGCTATGCCGCCCTCTGGCGTCATGTTGTAGCTGCTCGCCGGCGGAGGGCGCACCATCCTGCTCGGGTGCCATCCCGCACCGCTCGCGTCCGCTATGGGCTCTTCGTCGATGTCGCTGGCCACAGTGTCTCTATCCGATCCCCAAGACCCTCGCAATGGGCGCACGGTCAGACCGTCCACCGTAACGGGGCGCTCGGCGTGACATTCCAGCGTCGGGTATAAATCGCCACGTTCAATGACCTCGCCCGTGGAAGAGGATTGTATAGTAGAAGCGCCGATGGACGAAGAGACCGTGCTATGTCGCAGGAGAGACCTATTTTCAGAGGACGACCCAAAGGAGGCGCTCTGGGGGTTCGGCGTTACGGCCCGACTGGGAACGAGGACATCCTGAGGCCGTGCACGAGTGATTACATCCCACTCTATTGGGGCCTCCCAGGGAGTTCCAGGTCGCTTCATGCTACTGTCAAGGATATGCTGTTTCGACAACGGGACCTTGATGGAAGAGGATTCCGGGCCATCTTCCCGTATCTGAGGGTCGATACACTTAGTGCCGACGCAGCCACGTCTAATACGTCGCAAACAAAGGAAGAGTACGACAACGAATGCTAAGAGAGCGACAACGCCTCCCGTCGCTGACGCAATAGCTGCGGTAGGCGCGTGGCTGCCGTGCTGGGCTGGCTCCAAGTTGGAACTAGAATATGGGGGAGATGACTTTGCGGGGCCAGAGGTGGAAGTAATTGAGCTCGTCGTCTGCGCCTCAATGATGGTGAGACTGCTTGACAAGGTCCCTAGAGGCGATGACGATGATGTCAAGGTTGTAGTGGAGGGCGAAATTATCTCGGCATGGCTAGAACTTCCGTCAACTTGATGCGATAAGGAGCCCGTGGACGCGGGTATACTAGTAGAGGGGGTAGGCGTGGCTGTTGGGGGTGAAGAACGCGTTGTCGATGAATTTTGTGTTGTTATCGGAGGTATCTGGGACTCGGAACTACCGGAGGAAGGCGAAGGTTGGGTTTGAGATCCAGTGTTGGTCGTGGCCGGTGGGGTGTATCCAGCTGAGTGCATAAGAGGGTCAATGAATTGGCGGGTCTCGCAGCATGGCCTCGAGATAATCGGACACTTACGACAGTATCCTTGCATTATACTTATGAGTTGTCCCTGTAGACTTATGCCCGCACTCGAGAATATACATCGGTTGAGTTCGCTGGTACTCCCGCAAAACCAGCCTGAGCACGCTCCGTAGATCGACAATCCACCACTGTTATATAGTTCAGCGACTATAGACTACCAGGGATGATTCGCAGATGAGGGGTTGCATACTAACCTTGCATAGGGAGGCGATACACAAGATCTCAGAGTAGCAGTACTAGCACTGGAGCATGCTTGCCAGTTTGGTATGTTACATTTGCACACATAGTCGACAATCTCATCGTCCTCATCACCGCCCCCGCGAGCAGAAAGGGCGTCGGCGGAGAGGCTAACTCCCATTGTGGAGCTGAAAAACCTTATGGCGGTTGAGCTGGCTCTACGTACGACTCGACGCGAGCTTCGCAGATAGCTGGATCAGCCGTAAGGATTGTTACGACACGAGTGCTTTCTCTCTTGAGTGAACTCGCGGCGTGCTTCAAGGGGGCTAGGAGGGTGCAGAGCAAAGGAGGGCCTTCTTTGTGAGCACCGGGACGAGGAGGAGGAGGAGGAGGAGGAGGAGGAGGAGGAGGAGGAGGAGCTAGATTTGAGCTGAAGGGAGCATAATGCCCTGCGTAGAAGGATCCATGAGCTGCGAGCGCAGAGAGTTGGGCAGATAATGATGCTTTACTAAACTCGAAGTGAGCTTGCCAGTACGTGACAGCTGAGGTCCAGCTATGGGATGATGGTTACGAGACAGTGTCGGTATTGTGGTCTTGGAAGGACGAACATGGTATCAACTGGGGGTAGACGAGAATTGATGCTTGATTTGGATCAGACAGCGCATGGGGTGCTGCTGTTACGACTACATTGCATCTGGCTGCGCGAGATGTGAGAAGCGCTTCGTTGATATTTTCCTATCGAGCTTCGCCCAGGCGTTTCCATATATGGACGTTCTGCTTGACTAGAGGAGGGATGGCATGGCATGACGTGTTGTTGCAATCTCGTGATCAAGGCATTACTAGACAGCGTAATCATTTCCTCACTGCTCGTGTGTTACGGATCTCACTGCTCGGCGACACAGACGATAATTCAGCTTGCTCTTTTGGGTCAATCTCCCACGCGATGAAGAGCCGTAGTAGGGGCAAAGCGCGAGGATTACGACGACTACGACAGTTAGCCACCTGTGATTGCAAGGTATCAGAATGCGAAGCCCCCCTCTCCCAATGCCCTCGGCTCTAGGTTGACGAGGTCAATGATCCAGTTAATCGGGCGCGTGACGTCGCGCTGTGCTTACCCGTTCAGGCTCCTCCTACGGCTCATTGTCCTCCTTACTTTGCCCCACACTACCTCGGGCTGGTGTTCGATGACAACGCCATGGCAGCCCACGGCTTTCCACTTTGCTGTTGGCAAGGGGTATAATTGGCAAGGAGTATAAAGAACCTTTCGACAAATGTACACTAATCTTCGTTCTGATATACTAGAACGCAACGCCCATCTCTCCGGGCATGGCTGACCCTACGTTAGCAAGATCAATCTGTGCTGATCGCGGGAAGTCAACATAGGCTCACCGGTATCCCTATGACTCCCCATCCCCGACAACGATGTGTCATCCTCCTGTGCGGGCCCCAAGTTACCTCCGGGCGCCTCTGATGGTCGAACCATCCTGCTGGGGTGCCAGCCAGAGAAGCTTCTCTCTGTCATCGATGTTCCTGTAGAGCTCATGATATCCCTCCCTCCAATCGAACTGGGCAACACAGAAGGGGCAGGCGTGCCCTCCGCGAATGACCCTCCAGATATTGGCCTCGAGTCTGGGATCGCCGAGAACGGTACACCAGAGTCCATGCCGTCCGTGATCGACAGCGGATTGCTCGGAATGTACACATCGTGATTAAAGCCTTCGCTTATGAGGGAGAGAGCTAAAGAGCTCGCCGAGGACGATGATGCTGTACTATGTCGCAGAAGAGGTGTATCTTCGACGTACGAGCTTGAAGGCCTAGGAATTGGAACGACGGCACGAGAAGCCAGAGAGGTACAATGGGAGACAATCGTCGATGGATGGATAGTCCTCTGATGCATGTTCGGCGTCTCCACGTCGCTGTGGCCCTGGTCAGAGGAAAGCGATGCTAATTTATTGTTAGCTCCTAGATTCTTGCTTGGTGGAGTCGAGCGACGGCGCTTGAAGCGCCTAGCGCAGACAAATAACGTGATGAGAAGGGACAGGAATAGTATGGTGGGAGCAACGATTGCCAACGCGAGCGTGACGGTAGATAGATGCGTACGCGGGGCATGGCCGGCTTGCGTTGGTGTCGGACTAGAGTATTTGCTGCTAGTCGTATGCCCTAGGTGTGTCGAGGAGGGGTGATCCATCCATACTGATGTTGGCATTGTCGAGGTACTACTATCGTGTGAGGCGTCTGATGCGCCTCCATTGGAGCTAACAACGGAAAGGGTCCCTGGTGCGGACTGTGGATTTCCGTGGGGTAGGTTGTGCGATGAGCTACTGGATATAGATGAAGTCGGTTCGGGCTCATGAGGAATGACCATTGTGGGCACCCCGGGAATGGTCATGGAGGTTATGGCGGTATCTGTGCGTGATGAGGTGTTGACTGGAAGCGTGGATGACGGGCCCTGGATGTTCGTGCTGGACATGTTTGGGGATGTTGTGACATGAGTGGGCGAAGAGAGACTAGTCTGGGCCGGTTCAGTAGGACTAGGCATGAAGGGTAGATCTTGTTGCTCACTGAAAATGAAGTCCTGCTAGTCTCAGAGGACGCTGTAGGTGTCTCTTTTAAGCGTGCAATCGTGGAAGATATGATCCCCGAATCTACCACTTTAAATCAAAATGGGTTAGGATTATGAGAGTACGACACTATCACGAATATCTTGTCCACGCGCAGACAGCGAAGTACTCACGGAATTTGCAGGCCGCACCCTCAAACCATGCAACGACCAGTGCCGTGTCCTGGCAGGACCTGCCGATGCAAGTGAGCACTGACGTGCGCTCTGCTTGATTGCCTCCCACTTCCGCACAACATTGCTCCAGGTCACTGCTAGTACCCCATGAAGTCGATGACGCACTGAAGTGAAATTATTTAGTATGTTTCGCGGAAAGGTGTGAACGGGTGATATTGTGGAAGAGGCTGCGAGGACCTACTGAGCACCTACTTCAGGTTCGTACACGGGCCATTAGATTTGGCTGATTCCCCTAGGCAGCCAATGATACATGCCTCTGCTTTGCCCTGGGTTCCCGCAGAAGCCGTAAGAGAAGCCGTAGGATACTCCGCATCATCATCATCGGGTGCCTCCAAACGTCTCCTGTGGGGTGAGCGGGCTGGTAGCGCAGGCATCTGCTCCAGCTTGAACATGAAGGAGTACCTCGAAGAGTCACGGAGCGGGGGTAGGGTGTGATAGCCAGAGGTAGTCGGACAAATGAGAGACGCGACCTTTCCACGGATTTATGAATGAACGCAAACGCACTCAAGCACCCCACTGATCTCAGTTGCCCGGGCGATATACGTGTCGAATAGGACATTGGCTTCGATAAATCAACGCATGGTTTCGAATGGTTCGCAGGATGCAGAGACGTATGTGCGCCTGATGGGAGATGGTCGCTGGACCGCCGCACGCCGAGATCGATGGAGAACGTGCTGCTTGAGACGTACGTCGAGAAGGAATGAGTTCGTCAATTGTGGCTGGAGACGCTAAAAGGAATATCATAAGAGGCTATGACTCGTCATATGGCCTTGAGACTTGAGCTCTGGATATGAACTTGGATGATACGCGGCACTTAGGATAGATCCCTTTAGACCGTGGAAGGTTGATACATCGGACTTCGCGCTCGTGACAACGTCATGCACCTGTCAGAACGAAGCCCGGCGCTGAGTTGTGGCTTGATACCATCTCAAGTGGATAGTACCAATCGCCAAAAGCGGGATAAAATCTGATCTTCGAAACGCGCCCGCTGTACTCAAAAGTGTTCGCGCCGTTGTCGGTTACTCTAGAGACCAGTACTGCCTGGCTGCGTTTTACCGCCAGGCCTGGGATGGATTGTATATCTCACCTCGCCCTGAACTCTGTCAACGAACAGCCATAGGCATCGTCATTGTCGCGCGATGCTATCGAAGGCGTCATGTATGGCCCCTCGCAGCATGCGATGCTGCAAGCAAGGCGGTCTCGGCTATACTTAACTTCCCGAAGACAGCCGCCTGGAGCTTCCCCGCTAGGGAAGTGCGAACTGCTACGAGATTAGTGTCACACCAGGTCAGTATGACAACGAACTATTAGTATCCTTGCGTCGCGCCTGCACGAGAGATGGAAAACCGCTTCAAATATGCACGATTCGTTTCGTCTGTACACGTATAATTTACAATATGGAGTCATGAAGATCAGCTTCTGGGTGGTAGTGCAGCTCAACCGCCATGTGAAGCACGGGACTGAACGTCAATCGCTCGCAAGGTATTCAGGACAACGTAGAATATCGATCTGTCCCATATTCATGCACAGCATCGGTGTCAAGACGATGATTCGTATGGAGGCAGAAGTTCCGAGTGCCCGGCTTCACTTTCCTGCATCAAGCCCGGGAGGAGTTGCCTAGGGGGCGACTCCTGCACCAGATCGAGTGGCGAGACATCCGCGTCCATTTGCCGGGCCGGGGCCGCATCAGTGGGATGAGGCTCGCTGAGCCGGGTGGAGGGGCGAGTTCGCGTCGAGTAATACGACGAAGGCTCGCCGTCGTCTTCATGATCGGCGGGTTCATCTCGGGTGACAGACGACTCCCGACGCTCATGGCATGGAGAAAGCGAGACGGAATCCCGAGAGAATAGAGTGTCGTACAGGCGGGCACGCGAACTCGGCGCGCTCATCGCAGCGCGGTACGATGGTGGTAACGACCCGGCAGAAGCGACGACGGCAGAAGGGACGATATCTGACGTATATCGTGGCGGGGCCACGGTGGAGGTGGTCCAGTAGCTGGAAGAGACGGATGCGCGAGGAAAGGCATTTCTGCCCTCGTCCCGGGACTCTGCCCACGATCGTTCGCGTTCCCTCAGCCGCGACACGTCGTCGCTCGTGAAGGTGATAGTGAGAGGCTGCGCGGTTATGCTTTGGGCGTCGAGTTGGCGATGGTGCCGGTGGACATATAGGTAGAGAGTGAGCAGCAGGGTGAGTAAGAGCGCCGCGCCGAGTGTGGCGGAAGAGATGACGACAGGATTACTAGAAGATGCTTCATGAGTAGTATCATTCTGGACGAGGGATACTGTCAGCGTCGGTGTACCCGGGGAAGAGTAGAGACTTGCGCTAGTCAATATCGTCGTAGAGGGGAGTGTAGGGGCAGACGTGATAGTCAGTACCATATCGGTAGAGGCATTGATCGCGGTGCTAGAGACACTAGATGGCGTAGGCGGGGATGTACGCCAGTCCGTGGGGGAGGACCACTGGTTGACTTCGGACGTCGTCTTGGTGGGGGCTGGGGTGGCAGCCGTTGTGGTAACTCCTATCGACGCGGATGTCCCCGGTGTGCTTCCCCCTTGCATAGGGAAAGTGACAGCGGCTGTGCTTGTACCCTGAGGGCAACCCGCGATATCTGACAAAACCCAGAGTCAATTTGACGGTGTTTGAGAATGAGTCGACGTCAGACAAAGGGAGGAGCTTTGCTTACAAACGGCACAGCTGCTCATTGCTAGCCGAAAACTCGCAACGTCTGTAGTCGGGCATGAGGCGAGGAGACAGGTGGTTATTGGAGGCCATGCCGCAATATCTTCGCATACGCAGAGTAGACCGCATGCACTGTTGGGACGAGTCAGAGCGTATTGATGCACATTGTCTACGAAGATTTGAACCTGTTACACGGATATTGACCGAGGGAGTCGTCTATACACGTTTGTGCGCATGCGCTCAGGTTAGCGTCCCGACGGGTAATCGCGGTATGCTGTAATGACGAATTCCACATGAATTCGTTCGGTACGACGGTGCTGTTTCCTCCGGAGGACGGATGTGAATGCGCATTGATCATAGTCGCCAGGATGGAGACCGAGTTGACAAACTTTGGGACTTGAGTGAAGCGAGGTCAAAGTCGCCACATGCACGAAAAAAAACAAGGGGGCGTAGCACTTCGGCAGACACTGCCTCAATACTGGTATCCTATATAGAGATCGTCATTTGGATCTCGGGCACGGCAATACAGAGGAGGGTCTCCTGAACGGCAAATGAGGTCGTGGGGTAAGTCCGTTCCGAGCTTCACAGCTCAGCAGGAGAGTACCATCCAACGACCGCTTCAGAGCGATTGCGACAACCGCGTGGGCAAGTCTGTAAGGCCTGCCGCAAAAGAAAACGATGCCGCTATGTTGCATACTCGTTTCTGAGTGCTTGAGTGCTGGGAGTACCCGGAGAGGGATGTCTCGTCAGAGCATGGCTACAGGGAAGTGCGCCAAATGATCAGATGAAACACCCACACGGAGTAGATCTTCACAGCCGGAACGTATATTACCGGAGAAGAAAAGGCGTATATTCTATCCTAGGAGCGCCTCAGGTAGCGGGTGCCCAGGGTCGGAAGTCGTAGGCCATACGCCAGGGGAGACGAGCAGATTCATAGCGTCCGAGAAGTGAATAGACAAGCCCGTGATACCCGGTACAGCAATCCACAAGCTTACAGAGCCAAATCAAGCTGCATATCCAGGCATGCTGTGTACGTAGTGAGGGTTATAGGCGTTTCTGTGTACATACCTAGAGAAATACGGGGCACGGCATGGAGATGGTGATGAGGCGGGATATGTCGACAGACGGGCAGTTGAGACGACCGGAGTTCTCCTACAGGGTCTTTTGTATCGAGCAGATGGTGTTTATCTACCAGATAAGACCGTGTGTGTGGATGCGGCCGAACACCAACAGCAAGATGCGAAAAAGCAGCGAAGCGCGGTGGCGGGAGGGAAGAGTTGAGAATATCTCAAGCGCCCAGCCACCTCAGTTGAGTCAGTTCCGAGTCGAGCGTCTATCCCACGTGCAGCTGTGGCAGGCTCCGGATTCCTCTGACCGCGCGGAACGTCCCTTATGCTCGCTCCGCGATATAGAAATCTTTTACCACACAACATCCCTAGCTCTCTTGCTTACAATAAATCCGTCAACTACGATGGACGAAAGTCAATGGTATAGCCTGAGTGATTGCACGAAGACTGTGTAGCAAGCCGATGGTTCACTCAACGGTACGTGTGTACGGTTGCACTATCCCCATAGTATCTCGTCTCCTACCGTTACGGAAAACGCCTGTTCATGCTCTGACATAGTGTAGGGCTTCCTAGAACACATCTGAGATATCCGCAACATAGAGGAGCAGATCATGACGATGCCTCGCATCTCCACAGTTCAGATGCTCGACTGTCTCAGAATCAACATTGGCCCTATCGCACCGCTGATCCCTCCAAAGCTATGTGCGGCCTTCCGCGAACTCAACCTCGGCGAGATTGCATCATCTCGCACTTGGACGCGGCCACCGTCTACGCATCCGTGCTCGAAGTTCACAGACTGCGCGCCACCTCCCTTCCCGCAAAGGGGAAGGTCCCTCCTCGCCTCGCGCGGCCGTTCTCATGACTGCTCACGTTCCGCCGCTTCGCGCGCGGACACAAGGTTTGCGGTGCCCTTCTTAGACCGAGTGCGATTGGCGGCGCGGGTTTGCGTGGGTCATGAGAACGGCCACGGACGGTTCGAGCCAGGGATGATGTGTTTTCCCGATTGGGTACCTCTCCATCTCCGCCTCTGAGAATGTGAGCACGGCCGAAGCGGGGGCGCAGTATAGTGCCTTTTCGTATATATATGCGATGCGGTAGCATCAGTGTGCCGTGTAACCCTACACTATCGCCGCTGTTCGACAGATCGAGTCTGCTACTCACAACATGCCTGGCGGCGCGTTCTCCCGTACCCCTGGGCCTCCCGAGTCGAGCTCAAAGGCGCAGTCGGAGCCATACACGATTGGCGACTTCTGCATCGACGAGTATAGACCCATCAAGGTTATCGTAGTCGGCGCCGGATATAGTGGCATCACTGCAGGTATCCGGTACGTCAGCTGTTCTTGTTCAAACTCGTACCTATGAATCAAGCTCACACACGCGCCACGCCAGGTATCAGCAGAAGATTCCAAACCTCACGTTAGCTATCTATGACAAGAGCGGAGGAGTAGGCGGGACGTGGTACAATAACAGATACCCGTAGGCATCCGCGTGTTTGCGCCGTGTAGGCTTGCGTATACTGAATACACTATCACAGGGGCTTGACATGCGACATCCCAGCACATTGCGTGCGTTAATTGCTACATATTCACCCTCCCATGCGCTGACACTCTGGTCTCGGCAGTATCAACTGACGTTTGAGGAGAAGGTAGCTTGCTCATACGCTTTCGATAGGTTGCATCAATGCTCAGCCCTTACTGCGATCTAGAGAGACTGGTCCGGATTCTACGCCCCCGGCCCTGAAATTCGGCAATATCTCGAAGGGATTGTCGACAAGTACAAGCTCATGCGATACATCCGCCTGCAACACGAAGTCATTCACGCGCGGTACGATGAGCCCACTGGCAAGTGGCACGTCCGCGTTCGCCGCCCAAACCCGGACGCGGGTGTGCTTGAGGAGATCGAGGACACTGCCGACGTGCTGGTGACTGCGATCGGCTCGCTTAGTCGGTGGAAGTGGCCGGATATCGACGGTCTGCAGAAATTCAAGGGCGAGCTGCACCATAGCGCCGGGTTTGACCCGGACGACAAGACGTGGCAAGAGGTCGCGGAGAAGTGGAAAGATAAGCGAGTCGGCGTAATCGGCGTCGTGAGTATTCCGTTGCCCATCTCGTCCAACAAGCTCGTATAGCGCCGTGTTCGCTGCTGATATCGTACCCAGGGCTCGAGCGCGCTCCAGCTAGTGCCCGCACTACAGCCGCGCGTGCAGAAGCTGGTTAACTACGTCCGTGGAAAGACGTGGCTTGCCGTGCCCTTTGCAAGCAATGCGTTCGCGGAGCTGCTGGGCCGCGATGCCCAGAACGCAGAGGACTGTGAGTGTGTGCGGCCCCTATGAGGCTAGATGGGCACGCTGTCAGGCGGCGGGCTTGCTAGCTATAGAACGGAGCGTTGCTGAACTGTACTTGCGGCGTTCTTTGCTTCGCGCAGTTAGGTTCACCCCGGATGAGCTCGAGAGGCTCAGGAACGATCCCGAGTTCTACAGGAACTTCCGGCTTTCCCTCGAGAATGAGATCAACGTGAGCCCCTCCATATCTATTTTCCTTCTCAGTGCGCATTGTGTCGCTCTTGCATGCTGACCGCCCGGTACACATGCAGAGCGTACACTCATCAACGCTCCGCGGGAGCCCCATGCAACTGGCCGCGCGCCAGGCGTTCCGGGAGAACATGGAAAAGAAGCTCGCGAAGAAGCCCTGGATACTCGAAAAGTGTGCGTCCCTTCTCCCAGGTCCTTCTTCTCAATTGCTATTAGCCCTGCCGCTCACACGCTCATACGCGCATCGTGGGCACCTCCGGTCTGGAAACGCTAGTGTTGCCTGATTTCCCCGTCGCGTGCAGGCGGCTCACCCCTGGCCCCGGGTACTTGGAGGCCCTATGCGAAGACAACGTGAGTGGCGCGTGTGCGCAATTGGTGCGATAGAATGTGTGATCAAGCCAACGCATTCACGTGTTTTTGGGCCGTGTTGGGTCCGCAGGTAGACTTCGTGTCTTCGCCCATTAAGCGCATTACGGAGAATGGGATTGAGACAGTCGACGGCGAGCACCAGGAAGTGGACGTGCTCTTCTGCGCGACAGGTACGCCATCTCGCACGAAGCACGCGCGTGCTTGACTCTCACTCCACCTCACTTTACCCCGCCCATGCCTATTCCACTCGTTCCACACATTCCGCATACCACGCGCGCACAGGTTACGAGACGTCCTTCCAGCTCCCCTTCCCCATCATCGGCCGCGGCGGCCTCGCGCTGAACGCCAAGTGGACGCCGCACCCGGTGTCGTACCTCTCCGTCGCGGTCGACGGCTTCCCGAACATGTTCATGTCGCTCGGGCCGAATTCCGGCGTCGGATCGGGCTCGCTCCTCGCGCTGATGGAGTACCAGGTCGGGTACGCCGTGCAGGCGACGGCGAAATTGCAGCGCGAGCGGCTGAAGAGCATCGAGGTGAAGCCCGAGGCGGTGCGTGACTTCGATAGGTACCTGGAGGTGAGCTGCTCTCCTGTTACGGTGCTGCCATCTGCTGCGATGCGAGCGTGTGTGGCTTCTGTGATGACCTGACGCGACGCTGACTGCGCGCGGACTTGCAGGCTTACTTCCCGAAGGTTCGTGGTTCATTTCCACAGTATGAATATGAAGGGCAAGTCGCCTGAGAGATGCGCCGCCGCAGTCTGTGTACAGCGAGAAGTGCCGTTCGTGGTACAAAGCAGGCAAAGAGGAGGGCCGTGTAGTCGGGCTCTGGCCAGGTCAGGCTCTTCGATCCCCAGACGCACTCCGCTGTGATGCTCACGTCTATTTCTCCCCACGTGGGCAGGATCGACCCTCCATGCTCTAAAGGCGCTTTCTTACCCCCGATGGGAGGACTATACCTACGAACCCGCGGACCCGGTCGAGAACCGGCTGTATTGGCTCGGAGATGGTCAGACCCATGCAGAGAAGACGCTGACCGGCGATAGTATGTACTGTCTTCCTCTACCCCTGCCCCCTCCACTCCATTCTAGCACATCTGGCCTTGCCCGTGAGTCCTACGGCTCTGACTTACCGCTGATACAGGGGCGTGGTACCTGCGCGAACCGTATCTCGACGTTCCTCCAGGTAAGCTCTCGCCGTATTCCATTCCTTGCCTTCGGTCCAGTACTGACTAGGATCCAATAGTGCCGAAAGATTGAGGAAATCGACTGCTGCCAGTCTCAATATTCGGAGGACTCGGGTTCTATTTTCAGCGGGTTTCATGACGACAACTGCGGGCAGTATGTGCTGATGTGGCGAGACGGGAGGCTCCGGTGTTGACCCTTCTTATCTTGCGCGCGGCGTACCGATTTGAATTGTGGGACGGTGGGAGGCTCGGCGATGATGAAAGTTGAACCCTCTTCTTTGTGATCTGGCTCCACAGTTGGGCGTCGAAACGCAGCGGTCGGTGTTCTACAGCACAGGCGTATGTACAGCTTGGCATTGTTGTAAACTTTGGTTGATACCTTTGTAAAATGTGTACTTCTAAGCATCGTTGTATCTATGGGTTCCCGCAGGGCTAAGTTGCAGCTGAAGTTACTGAACCGATGTGGCGCGTGGAGAGATAAGATTAGATCTGGTCAGATCTTGGTTGGCACCAGTTGCGCAGACAGACGCCAGATATAGCCGGCCGCACGTTGTCTCCGCTCGTCATGTCGTCGCTCATGCTAACGTTTGTTCCTCAAACTCTCCAAGGGCTGAAGCCTGCTGCCTGCAGGAACAATAGTCCTGAACAAAGCTCCATATGTGTCGTCAGCTGAGCGCCCAGTAGCAAGCGACTCGGGGTTTTCACGCGCTATGCAGGTATGAATGCAGGCAGAATTCGAGGGTGGCCGTGAGAGCGCCTGAACGGTGACGTTTGGTGCGCCCCGCCACGATACCGGGTAAGCACTGGCCGTGGCCAGCTGGCGTCTGGAAAGAAGATGATGAAGGAGGTGCTGGTTCACCGCTCCCAGCAGCCTGCGAAGGCGATGATGGTGAGTTGGTTGCGAGTGTGCAGTGAATGATGACTGACGCTCCACCAGCATCCCCCGTTTGGGATCACCTTCTTTCTGTCGCGGGGGCGGCTGTGGTAGACTGGGGTGCGCATCGCAACCGCTACGCTCCACAGCGTACTGTTGTCCGTTTGGGTGCGAGACGAACCGACTCCACCAAGACGCCGTTGGTGCTCCAAGGCGCAGCATCCTTCTGCGCTGCCACTGCTCGCAAGCCCCGTCGCGTTCGGTTTTGGTGCCCAAACAGGCTGATCGGCTCTCCGTCCTTCACGACTGCGCAGCACGCCAATCCTCGTCCCTCCCTTTGTCCGCCTCGCTCGAAGCAACCCTCATTCCTCTTCTCCGCGCCCGCCGACCCAGATGGTATTTAAACCCGCCTAGAGCAGGTTCGGAAAGACAGCATCCTCCTCCTACTCTCACCACCACCCACCGCGCGTCGTCGTCTCTCCGTCTTCGCACTCTCTTTACACATTCTCGTCCCCGCATCTTGACGAATACACATCCGAAAATGTTCGCGAACACGAAGCTCGTCGCTCTCTCCCTCCTCTTCGCTTGCACCAGCGTACTCGCCATTCCACAAGCTGGCGCTGGCGCCGGCGCAGGTGCAACTGACACCGCGGTCGCTGCAACTGGTGGGTAACGTCTCGTAGCATATCACGTCTTCGAGCTAATCTTTCCCTCAATAGGCACCGGTGTCGCAGGCACCGACACTGCTGTCGGCGCGACCGGCACTGCTGCTGCTGGCACCGACACTGCTGCTGCTGGCACCGACACTGCAGCTGCAGGCACTGATACCGCGGCCGCTGGTACCGACACCGCGGCTGCTGGCACCGACACCGCAGCCACCGGCGTAGCCACCGACACCGCAGTAGGTGCGACGGGCACCGACACTCTCGCGACCGGAACCGCTGCTGGCACCGACTCCGCCGCTGCGACGGGCACTGCGAGTGTCCCTGGAGGCCCGCTCTCTGGCACCGCTGTGGGCACTGGCACTGGCACCGGCACCGGCGCGACGATCGCGTCCCGTCCCGTATCGAGCGGGTCGACCGGCGCTGGCACCGGCACTGGTACCGCGAGCGGCTCGGGTTCGTCGTCCACGGGCACCGGCATCAACGGCGCCGGTGCGCTGAGGCCACTCGAGTTTGGCTCGGCGGGCGCCGCGGCGGGTGTCGCGATCATGGGCGTGCTCGCGGGCGCGGGCCTCGTGCTCTAAGCCTCCCGCTCTCGCTTTGACTCTCGCTGTTGGCCCCGCTGTGGACTTTTCACGTCTCGGACTACATACCCACATGACGACGCCCCCTCGCTACCACCCTTATCCACCCACCCTCTCTCAAGGATACTCGGGCTGGCGATTCGATCGTCGAGTCGCCCCCATTCCCACTTACTCCACCCTTTGTGACTGCTTAGCACGGACTGCGCGTCGATAGCGCTGTGTGTGTTCCGGAGTGTAGGAGGACGGACTTGTTCTTGATTTGCTTCTGTTTTGGTCCGGTCGGCTCTTGCAGTGCGCGGAGCCGCGGACGTCTCGTACTACCACGCTACGCTAATGTTTGCACACTCCGACATCGACATCTCGTCTATCACTATAATATCGCGTTGTTTGACATTTTTGACCGAGTTTCTGTATGTTTTGAGTCACAGACGGAGGGTAGGTGCGGAAGTGGTACTTACCTGTGAAGTCATTTACACTGTGCGCTTTCTTCAATATGAGGCGTAACTTGTCAAGCGGACTCGCAATCTGAGTACGTGTCCATGGAGAGCAGTGAGGCTGGAGGTGACGAGGGTGGGAGTTGTGGGAGCTGCTGCGGGGAATCGCCAAGCGGACTATCTTCCTCTACGGGGGCTAAGTGGTAGATCAATGAATGTGGCGATGATGAGGAGTGTGGGCGTGGGAGTGGTCGTAGCTGCGGATGCTTGTCCTTTGACCTCCCCAAATCCAGTTCGGCTATGACGATCAATCTGCCTGGCCTGTCCTGTTCGTCTTCTTGCTGTGATCCATATGATCCGATCTGTTCTAATGGACAAGATGTGAGTTCCAACGGAGACACATGGACTACCTTGCCGCGCCTTGCCGCTGTGGCAAGATGAACCCTACTAAGGTCCTCTGTGCATCGCAAAGTAGACATGTAGCATTTGAAGAGGCAGCAAGAAGCGGATGACGTACCCGTCAAGCCACTCCATACCACGTTCGCTAGTATGTAATCCTCGTGTACGTCCCATTTGTAGACGTTCAAGTATTGCAAGACCCATCTCACCCAACCCGTGGACTTTTTGGCGCGCTGGGCATGCATATCCAAACTTTGAGGTATGTCGTGGGTGACAAGGAGAGTGGCCATCGATGTGATAGTCGTAGTTAGGAGACACGATATTATGGCCGTATGGTGCAGTGGTAGCCGCCAGTCCCATGGCCTCTCTGGAGTATCGTGAAGCCCCCAGAAGTCATGGACTTTATGTGGGACAGACGGTTCCTCAAGGGGAGGGAGATCTACCACAAGGTTTTTGAGGAGCGGGGCTGATCGCAATATCCAATCAACGCCGTTGTGCCACGCCGTGTCCGGGTATAACTCATCTCGGACACGAAGAGTCTGGAGGCAGGGCATAGTAATCGGATCTGGTCGTAATGTGAGACTTGTTCCATATGCGAAGGCATACTGCAGAGAAACGCTCACCCGATAGGTCATACGGTATACAGACCACGGGAATGTCCAGGATCCTGATGGTGCTTGCTACGACGTGCAGCAATATCTGGGATAATTTGCCCCAAACATCGTGCTGAATAGTGATCTCAGTAAGCATGCTAGTGGATTATCCAGGCTTGACAGGAGAATCTGTGCGGTCAACGCACCTCCAAATTGGACGGATGGCTCACGACAGTGAGCTGGGTCAACGCTGGAAACCGACGTGGGGGTACGACGGTGGGTGGGCCCCTCGGTATCCAGCTTGTAGCATCTAGTGATAGTGTCCGCAGATTGGGGAACGTTGCTATGAGTCTGAAGAGATCTGAGAACGACCCAGATAAACTCCATGCGAGCGACAGGGTTGTGATGGTGCTGAAAGTCTGCATTGATCGGATGTATCGAAGATGCCGCGTCAGACCGTCGACGAGCGTAACGTGAAGCATGTGTAGACGAGGAAGTTTCGAGATTTTCCCTGCGAGGATGGTGGGCCACGTTTGGGAGATGTCGCCCACACACTCCGACGTTGGAGTTCGGGGACTTGCGCCAGACGGTTCGTGGTTGTCGATGACCGCGATCGTTTCAATACGAGTCCCTAGCCATAGGTTGCTATCGAGGGACCGGACAAGATGTTCGAATGGGATTCTGTCGGTACTGGGGAATATGAGGTTGCGGTAGAGAGCCGCGCGACTGGTCGGGAACCAGGGACGAGATGTTAACGCGCAGGAACATAGCGTCGACAGCCTGTCTCGATGAGCCTCGATAGACAGCTTCCGAACCTCATTCGGGGCCTCGTTCTTATTAGATATTGACCACAGCTGGGTTAGGTCGACCCATTTGACGATATCTTCGTATATCTCCGTCGGGAGTGTTCGCCCGGGGGGAAGGGTTTTGTCCATATTCTTCGGTATTACCGTTAACAGATTCGTGACCGAGTCTAGAGGACTACACAGATGCGGTACCACTAGATCAGGGATCGTACCTCAGTGCTTCAATGTGCGAGAACGACTGAGCTGCAGGTAGGATGACACGACCAGAGCGGGATCCCGTTGCAAGGCATCGACGAGGTTCAGGCAAGGTCGGATGTTTTACTCAATCCCGCGCTTGATACCATTGACCCCGGGGCACCGAGCCCGATGGGCCTTGATAGCACTCTCAGCGCTCTTTCCCCTCGACCGTACCATGTGGCGCCAGGTATTGTCGGTTTACGAATGCTCTGAGTTGTTATCAAATGGACTTATTTCCAATTTACCTTTGTGTGAGTCCGGCTAGCCCTTGCAGTGTAGCCGCGGACGCTGTACTACCACCACACAGCGATATATGCGCTCACATACGTACTCATCGTCTACCACTGTCATGTCGCATCATTGACATGTTGTCGTACTGGTTACTCCGTCCGATTTAAGAATTATTACAATGTTTGCATGCCTATCATGGATCGTCTGAGACTCAGCGAACGATGGACGCCGTGTATGACCCTTGATCTCAGCGGTTGAGGGCCAGAGCACGATCTTCGCGGCGCCGTCCCGTGAGGATGACCGAGGGCGTTGG
Source organism: Cubamyces sp. BRFM 1775 (assembly GCA_022385745.1). Taxonomy (NCBI): domain Eukaryota; kingdom Fungi; phylum Basidiomycota; class Agaricomycetes; order Polyporales; family Polyporaceae; genus Cubamyces; species Cubamyces sp. BRFM 1775. Next base: position 22,328 of record MU278590.1, read on the forward strand.
AGTCGGAGTCATCTAATGAGCAGCGTAGGTGAGCAAACCATCCATCGGCATGTGTAGACAATTGTGAATCATACTGGTACTCTCCCTGCCACCTCGCTGCTCGGATCGCGACAGCGAGCAAAATGCATGATCTTATCCCGCAGGTTGGTCCGGTACATGATCGTTATGTCGAGCCCGTCACGTTCCTTTTGACCCTCCCATTCGGAAGTACAGTGCGCGAGCTCCGGCGGAGACGTGAGGGATATCACCACTGTTTGATCGTCGGCTACGAAGAGGTAGAATCTTTGAAAGTCCTCTACGCAGTGCGGATTACAAAGCAGATGCATAAGTAGATCGAAGGCTGTCATGGGTAAACAACCAACCTGTAAGGCTGCTCCAGATGACCTTGATATCCGCATGTTGCTTTAGACGCGACAGTTTATCTTGCATGTGCATTGCGGCTTTCTTCGCGTCCATGGCGAGGATGTCGGAGTCTATGGGTGATTCGTCGTGGAGGAGCAAAGTGATGCTCGTGATCATCGTCGCAGTCGAGAGGTACGAAAGGATGTTGTCCTCATTCGTCAACTCCGTGATGACGACTTCGAAATCCGATCTTCGGTGGGAAGCGGCTTTGAAACGCGTGGAAAGTGCATAGTCCAACACGCAACGTTTGAGGGCCGGTGCTGAACGCAACATCCAATTGACGCCTCGATACTGCAGGGATGTCCATAGATTGTCGCCGACGTGAATATAAAGCGTATGGAGGCGGGGCATTATTGGGTGAGCGGCAGACATCTGTTGGTCGTCTGCCCACATAAAACACCTCGTGCGACAAAGCATGCGGTAGAATGGTAGCATACCTGATGTGAAGTACGGTACACAAGCTGGGTCGAGCTCGATGATCGCGATTGAATCCGCTGCCGCTTGAAGCATCCTGTAAGTTATTTCTTTCCACACACCATCCTGACCAAGCCTGTCAGTGGCTCCGCGAATCAACAAAACCGAGCGGCAGCGTACTTTGTAAGGCTGGCTATTGGTGATCGTCAGCCTTGACAACGGGGGAAGGTGACGCGAGGATATGGCAGTACGTGTGCCGTTCGGCGCCCACAATCCCCCAGCGAGCATCAACGTTCGTAGGTTGGGAAACGCCGAGATGAGTCTGAAGAGGTCTGCGAACGACCCAGAGTGATACCATTCCAGCGACAATGTTGTTACGGCGCTGCCAATTGTCCGCATAGACCGAATGTATTGAGGATGCCGCGCCAGTCCGTCGGCCAAAGTGACATGCAGCGTACATAGGCGAGGGAGACTCGAGATTCTGCCTGAGAGGATCACAGGCCATGTATGGGAAATGTCGCCTGCGCAATCGCGGTCGGAAACCTTAGAGTCCATAGTGCTTTTGTGGTTGTCAATAACAGCGAGAGCGTTTATGAGGTTCCCCAGCCACGGCTTGGCATCGAGGGTCTGGACGAGACGCTCAAAAGGGATTCTGTTGGGACTGAGGAATGTGGGTTGGTGGTACAGACATACGCGGCTCATAGGAAGCCAAGCGCGACAGGTGAGAGCACAGGAATACAGAGTTGTTAGTTTGATTCGGTACGCTTCCATGGACAGCTTCTCAGCGTGGAGCGACCACACTTGGGTCAGATTGCCAATCCACCCGATGATTCTCTCGTATATCTCCGTCGGAAATGCGGAGGGGTGAGCTAGGTGTGTCATCGTTGCAATTGGTTGAGCATGTTACTACTGCTCGGCCCGGATTCGTGGCTAAATCTGAGTTGGGCGAAATCTATAGTCGAAGCCAGTCACGTACCTCGAAATGCTACGGCAGCGGAACAAGAGGTCAAGAGGATACGCTGACCACGGCGAGGGTGAGGTACCAGTCTAAGTTGTCGAGGGAAGTCGAAGCCCCGGCGAGCCCGATAAACCATATGATGGCAATCTAAGCGCCGTTGAGTCCCTCTCTAGCTCGTGTACCATCATACCACCTATTCTTCAAACGTTGCGTTCAGTTCTTGACCGTTGTCTATTAATGGGCTGCGAAATGGGGCTAATTGAGCTGCGAGATGGCTGTGTGTTTTGATTAAGTTAGAGCTTTTGATTCGCTTTATTCTGTGGCGCACGCTAACTAGCGCCCTTTCCTGCGTCCTCTGAGGTTCCTGGTCCTCGCAAGGATCAGTCCACATCGCCGCCTTGGTTGGCCTCAATTCGACCGCCCCATAGCCAATCAAGGCATATATAGTGTGGACACGAGGAAGCGATGCTTGCATACATATAGGAGGATAGAGATGAACTCAATCGCGGTGTCCTGTTTGATTTGGTACCGTGACGTCAACCGCTGCAGTGCACAAATCTGGGGATGGACCACTACGACGACTGGGATAGGCTAGAGTCTCGCACATGCACCGTCTACCCCGAAGCTTTACAACCATTCCCCCCTTCTCGAGTTGCTACATCGTTTAGGATGCTGGATGACCGAGAAATCGTACCTGAACGCGTTTGTGATGGATTGTCCTCTACCTCAGCTGCTGCATATAGACGGTCCACGCGATGGAAACAACTGGAGGAGGTCGTCAACATGGTAGTGTAGTGCATATTAGCGCTGAGTGGAAATACGTCGACCTACGGGAATATGCATAAAACTCGAACTCGTACCTATACCGATGCGTCCGGCGCCAGTACATCGACATGGGCGGTAATCAATACGTCTAGTCCGTCTAGTCCACTTTCTCCATCCGGTTCCCCAGAGCGATGCGCGAGTTCGCTGCGTGGCTGATAGTAAATATGCACGACTCCGTTGTCCAGCTCCGTTACGGTGAGATAGATCCTGCTATAACTCTCTACGTATGGGCACAACAGACGTCAATCAGAGCGGAGGTAGCGAAGAGCATTCATGACGAACCTGACATGCCGCCCCAGATCACCTTGAAATACGGGAGTTGATTGAGGCGGGAGCTGTACTCGGTTCGCGCATCCGCTGTGGCCTGGCTAGTGTGAGTAACTTGGGTCTCCATGTCCTCCGGAAAGTCGTGGTAAAGGAGCAGTGTGGTCTTCTCACGTCGAGTGACGAGGATAGGCAAGATGGAGTAGTAGATGCACGTATTCACCAGTACTTCCGCCGTATGTCTGATGTCCACGGAGCCGATATGGCGCGGGGGGCCATCGAAGAAGCCGAGGCCTCTGATGCTGAACACAAGGCCCCTGAGGGCTGGGGCAGAGTACGACAGCCAATCCATCATGCACGCGTATCGGTGGCTCTGGCGCTCGTGAATGTCGTGAAGCTTGTCCGCCTTCGCTCGGAGGAGGACGCAGAGAGTATGGAGGTGAGGCATAGTATGGAAGATAGTGTTCACTGGCACCTGTCCGTCTGATTGCTTTAGACACTCCCCAGGGCCGTATACGATCGCGTGCATGGAGAGCTTTGCATACCTGATGAACCGAAGGGCATGCAAGCCTCCTCGAGCTCGAGTACTTCAATTGAATTTGCTACCGCCTGTAGAAGCATGTATGTCACCTCCCGCCACAGCGCATGCTGAATCATCTTGTTATCAACCCTGCAGCCAAGCGTATGAGGGAGGTCGACTCACGTTGTCTCCGGAATGACAATTGACAATAGCAAGTCTACATAGCGAGGGAAACCGGCGCAAAGGAAAAACCGGTCGTATCCCCGTTGGCGTCCACATTGTCCCATCAAGCGTTAGATCTAGCAGATTGGGGAATACCGCTAGCAGTCGAAAGAGGTCTGCGAACGACCCGCAACAATTCCATTCGAGCGACAGCACCATTACGCTGCTGCCAAGCGCCCGCATAGACTTGAAGAATCGAGGATGCTGCGCGAGGCCGTCAGGGAACACGACGCCAAGGGCTCGCAGATGGGGTAGTTTGTATGCAAGCATGTGGACCCATGCGTTGGAGATCGTACCGAAAGGCCTCGAACCAGGCGCTACGTCGTCGACAATATTCAAATTATAGATGAGTGTTTGTAACCATGGGTCCGCCTCGAGAGACCGGACGAGGCGTTCGAGGGAGACCTTGTCGTTCCTGATGAAAGTAAGATCGTGATACAGATATGTACGGGTGGTTGGAAGCCAAGCGCGGCATGTGAGAGCGCAGGAGTAGAGCGTCGACAGTCTGGTATGACGTGCGCTGACAGAGACCACTGTCTGAGTTGACCATGGCTGAGATAGGCCAGCCCACTGTATGATTTCCTCATGAATCTCTGTTGGCAAAGGCATAGGGAGAACTTGGTGCTGCATCATCGTCGGAAAGGTGCCAATGGGGCGCAATTGAATTCGCAAAATAGTAGTGGGATTCCGAGCCAGGTTTGGCCCGATCTATAGCTATCGTCGTGAGCACTGTGCACCAGTTTCTTTCTATTTCTCTCTTACTCGTGCCTGTCGAGAGCCGGGAGCCGGACGCGCAGTACTTGGAAACTTGAAGCTTAAGGTCCTGTCGAGCAAGTACAACCACGACCGCAGTCAGTTCGGAGCTATTCGGAGTTGTGAGTGGCTGCTAACGTCCATCGTCAGCAGGTTTACGCGATGGAATGCAGGGTGTGCCAAAAACGGATGTGCCCGATCGGGCGATCTCGACCGGTCTCTTTGCTCTTTTCTCCTCTCTCTCCTCGCATCTCGTCGCAATTCCTACACGGTTCACGAATAATCTCTCTACAGGCTAGACCTTCCGTTGATTACGATGCAGCTTATCACTGGTTTGCGTTTTTTTGGCTCGTCAGCACTAACTTGAAGGAACACATGTCCGGAGCTCGTGAGGAGCATCATCGGGCTTAGCAGCGATTGGTCCAAATTTTCCGGGGTACGCCGTTTCCTCTAGTACTACGCACCGGACGGCATCCTTGAAGGCACCAGAACTGAAGGCACAGTAAAATGAATAGCTACGAAGCACCTTAACTCCGGGATCACGGACGGCGAGGGCGGTAGTGATGGCCAGGACAAAGTGTGTGGACGAGGACGCGTTGCAGCCACGCCTTTGTGCTTCTATCAAGCTACCAGAAGGCCTCGAGCCTCAGGATTGGGCCATGGCTATATAGGAGAGGGGCGGGAGGGCTGGAACGCTCCGTGCTAAGAGTCGCGATCCGCCATATCGGGCGGTGCGTCCTTTGGATCCATTCTTCACATCTAGCGTTGGGAGATAAACGACGCTCATCCCATCCATCTCATCCTCATCGCGTCCAAGTCGTGGAGCAGAGTGATGAGACAAGCTCGATGCGACCAAGTCTGGACTCGTTGGCACCGCAGGCAGCGCGGCGAGGGTCCTGCCACTGGCTAGGCCGCCACACGCGCCCACATCGCTGCGGTGAAGCGCCCGTTCTAGGCCCTCCTACAATAAGCGCCGCGCCATCTCGTTTCGCCATAAAGTTACCGCGGAGGGGGACTCGCACCAATCCCTTGCTCCTCCTCCGACCCCAGCTCACCCAGCTGCAGCAGCCTATCATATTCCTCGCGACCTCGGCCAGCCACCCCCAAGTCGGCCTGTGCGGTGCAACGCCTCCTGTAGCTGCAACTTAGCACCCTCTTCCTCCTATTTTGTATCACCCGCTCCCGCAGCCCGCTCGTCAACGGCAAGTCAATCGAATCGTCCCCCAATCCGTCTGTCCGCTGCGGAGATTTCCAGGGCACGATCGAACTCAGCGGCGGACATTACTTGTATTGCAGCCCGGTCTCGAACCCAACCCTTAGAGTTTCGCCAGCATCTCTGCCCGCCTCGCTCTCGCCGCGCCCATTCGCACTCTTCATCTGCCTCTTTCTCTATCTCATACACTTCGCTGTATCTGGAACTGTTTTATAGAATTCGACCGAGCAGGCCTCGCTCGCCCTTCTTCCTCCTTTTGCCTCCTTCTCTGCCCGCCCGCGCTACGCCCCATGTTCGCGTTCGCGTCCGCACAACCGTCATATCCGCCCTCGGATGCACGTCATCCGCGCACGCTAGCCCGGCCTCTTGACCCTTCTCGGGAGCTCTTAGCTGCCCCAGGTGCTGGCTCGCCTCCACCCTCAGCTACCTGGTTCCCCGCCTTTGGCTCTGCTTCTGGCTCTAGCTCTGGCTCCGCGCCCCAAAGCCCGCACATAGATCCCCCCTGTCTTCCCAGATCCGCCCAGAACCAGTACCAGCACCACTACACCCATCGGCCTTCGTTCTCCCCCCACGTCTACTCTGCCAGTCGCACCTCTGGCTCGTGCTCGTCCGCCCCCGCCACGCCCCGCCACGGCAACAGGGCTCTCCCTCGCTCAGAGGCCTCACGCCACTCTCGTCTGCACCCCCACGGTACGTCCAGACACCGTGCACACGACAGCAGGTCTGCACCGCCGTCTGCAACGATGTCAGCCTCTCTGCCTTCGGTCGCCTCCCTGCCCTCTCTTCCCCCTTTCGTACACTCGAAGCTCACGGCACTACCTGCGCTCGACATGGAACACGACCGGCTTGCGCGTGCGTGCGGACAGGGGCCCGTCTTCACCTTCAGATCCGACTGCGTCCCTTCTTCTTCCCGTTCGATCCACAGGGCCGCGCTTGATGCTAGTGAGGCGTCATCATCGTCGACATCTGCATCTCCACCAAAAGCGGCGAGGACCTCGTCCGAGTTGCGGGCCAATACCACTGCCCCGCCCGCTCCCCTCAACCTCGACGACACGGTGCTCAGCATGCCGTTCGAGCTCGGATGGGGCCTGCGCCCGCGCGCGACGTCCGTGCGCGTCTCGGCACGACATGGTGCCTCTGCGTCAGGATGCCATGCAAACGCAGGCGCGGCAGGAGGGGCAGGGCACCTCCCACATCGACCGCGATCGGCGTCCCAGCCAGCGTCCATCCCTGTCTTTTGCCCGTCTAGCCCTCGAGGGGTGCTGCGGTCTTTGAGGGACGTTCTGGACCTTGAGGGGATGCAGTTGGAAGAGTGCCTAGACGTGCGCCAAGTGTTCGAGCGCTGGGAAAAGGGCCTGGCCCGCTGCGAGGCGGTCCAGCAGCAACAGCCGCAGAAGATCCAGAGTACGTGTATTTGCGTTTGGAAGGAGGGGTTGTCGGTGTTGTGGACGGGAGCTGACGTGAAGCCTCGTTTTGTGCATAGAAACGTTTGGCGCGCCTGTAAGTGTGGCGGTGAAGGGTGCGTCGATGTCGACTGTGCTTGGGGGTTACCAACTCGACGTGCCGTGGGTCGTCTATGCTTGCGTCGAAGAGCTCAATCGTACGGGTGAGTACATCGAGACACGGAGTTCGCCCATATGTCCTAATATGATCCCCTTCCAGGCATCTACCAGCCGGGTCTTTTCCGCGCAGTACCCAACCGTACACGGCTCGCCAGGCTCATTGACGCTTTTGATCTGCCATGTCCAGCGTACGCTGTCTCGCCAGACGAGGACGACATGTGTCCCAAGGTCGCGCCCACGGCCTCCGTCACGCGCGCGTCGCTTCGGAAAGAGTCCATGCCCGACATCTGCGCGCTCCTCAAAACCTACCTCGACCTCCTCCCCGAACCGCTGCTCGACGCGAACCTCGCCTCCGCCCTGTACACGCTCTGCGTCAAGCCCTGTCTCGCGCGCGAAGACGAGATGGACGAGATGGCCTCGGACAGCGATGGTGGCTACTTCGCCTCGCACTCGCATGCCCGAGCGCGATCTGCTCCTCCGGTGGCCTCTTCGTCACACATGTCCCTTGACGTGCCCATGACGCCTAGCGAGCACCGGAACGCCCAGCTCTCGCTCGAAGCGCCCCAGATCCTCCTCGCGCAGCACATCCTCCGGCTTGCGCCCCCACACGCGCTCGCTCTCCTCGCGTACCTCCTCGGGTTCTTTACCCAGCTCCCGCTCTGCCCGGACAACGGTATGGACTTCGCAGACGTCGCGCGGATGTTCGGTCGCGTGCTCGTCGGCGGGCCGCGCGCGGACGCCGACGTCGTGCGGGAGTGTGTGCGATGGCTTCTAGAGCGATGGACGCGCGTATCGGATGGGTTATTTGATGTCGTGCCTCCTGAGGAACGGGCGGGCGAGTCGGAGAGCGCGCCTGCGTCGGCGTGCAAGACTTCGTTTGGTACGTTCCCTCAGGCGGATCAACATCCTTGTCCGCCGTTGAGCTCGCGCGAGGCGACGCCGCGCCAGCTGAACGACCTCGGGCAGGCGGGGGTGGCTATGGCTCGTGTGCGCACGGAGACGCAGGCGCGAGCGCAGATGCCGTACGATCCTGGGCTCGTCGGCCCGCTCGCGCCGATCCAGACGTTCTTCCGCCCGCATTCGACGTCGGTGTCTTCGGACGGGTCGACTTCGTCTTCGGCGACGAGCGAGAGCTTTGAGATGGACCAGGATGTGTACGTGAACACTTTCCAGATAGGGGGTGTGTATGAGAACGCGAAGGATGATGTGGGCGCGATGGTGGGCGAGTTCGTCGTGCCTGACGAGAGGGCTTTGTACGACCCGTTCGACAGAAACGCGCGGATTGCTACGCGCTACGGCCTGGGTAGGTTTTCGTTCATCATGCGAGTTATCAAGTACAAGTTCTGACTCCATCCACATGCAGTTGAGCGAGAGTACGTCTCGTGCCCGTCCTCCCCTCACCACCGGGCGTTCTCTGACACGCGGCTCTCCTCGCCCGCGACCTCCGTGCGCTCACTTGAAGTGGACGGCAGTTCATGGCCGAGCTCCAGCTCGTCTGAGGCGACAAGCCGGTGTTCTCCACCACCACCGTCGTACACCCTGGATGGTGACGGTCCGCAGAACGAGCGCACACCGCGGAATAGCACGAGCTATTGAACATCAATCAAACCCTCATCGCCCTCATCTCATCCTGCGCATCGCTCTCGACCATCTACCCCGTTTATCACACACTTAGACACAACGCAAATACATAGCCAACGCATCCACACTCGCATCTATCCATATCTCTCGCGCGCTTTGTCGCCCATCCCATCTTCCAGTTTTGGTTTGCATCCACGGCCAGGGATATGATTGCCTTTCTCGATACAGTTCTGCCTTTCCACTTCCCGCTCTCCTGCGTCGCTCTTAGTATCTTGTGGTCCAACAACATATCATGTATCGGTAGTACACACGCACACTCGCGCTCTTGTTAACTATACATCTCGCTCTAGTAGTCAACTGCTTGTCCGAGGTCCTTCGGGCGCCCTCCTGCTGTGGAGTTGCGCGCGATGTGCGTGGTACCCATTCGAGGTTGCTACATTGCTTGGATGAAGCTCCACTGCCACACGTGAGGCGTGCACGGTACTGAGCCTCGTATGAGCGGCTCAAGATACAAAGGTGTGCTGTGCATCCGCATCCACGAGACTATCTCATCGTCACGCCATGATAGATTTGGAACATAGTCCGCATAACTTGGTCGCAACGTTACGGTATCCGTCGATGAAAGATGCAGACGAAGCAGAGGATGGGTGGCGACAATGTGGCCCATGAATGCGTTGAAGAGGGAAGGAAGGGAACTCGACAGCTAGCGCCATCGAAGATGAGGCACATGCCCTCCTGCTCTGCCCCGCGCCATGCCTGCAGCGCCGCCGCGACACCTTTCTGAACGAAGTCTTCGCGAAGCGGCCTGGCCTCGTTCGGCTACAGGGCAGGCTCTCACCGCTAGCTTTCATGGACGCCCTACTGGCCACCGAGGACACCTTGGCCGCGCTGGCGGACTATACCGCGGACGTCTTCGACATATATGAAACAACGCCCATCCTGATAGTCTCCTCGCAACAGGAGCTACAAGATATGACGACGGGGGTACAACGGCCTTGACGCCTCCCCCGGCGGGTGCCTGCTGGCTGGTCCCCGCTCAGCTGTCGGAAGGCTGCAGGCAGTGACTACGTGCGCGTCCCCCCGTGGGGGATGACCGTGGTTACTACTGCAGGTTGCGATGACCACAGTACGACGTACGCCTACACTAGAATAGACACCACAGGCTACCGCATCGAGGACAAGTGCGTTGTAGATCTCGGTGGGCATACATCAAGGGGTGCAGTGATAATGGGATTGGACACCTACATAGAGTACTGTACATACGCAACAACCCCCCTTCCGCCAGGGAAACGGGACTCCTACGTAGGACTCGCGGGCTGACCGGCTAACACGTGTAAAGCGCGCGGGCAGCGCTTGCGTACGGCACGGTCACAACCACATAGCGGCTTCTCTCTCTCTCTCTCTCTCGCGTGTGGATTTCAACTACCGCCAAAATAAGGTTCACCGAGAAGGACGCGCGCGGCACTCGACCGGCCTGCGCTGGCACAACGGTCTATCTCGCAGACTTCTCGTCTTCTTGTCCATGTTATGGCCGCCCGACATACTGAACTCATCACTGTGGTCAAGGTACGGCAAGGCCCGTGGCATGATACGGCTATACCGGAGGTATGTTAACCCGCGGTCCTGAGTTCGCTGCGCTTTTCCATCCAACAGTCACTGGTGTGATGCATAAAATCACCATCTGCCTAACTCCTGCCCTTGCAGCGATGCCCTAGGGGAAGGCTCTTCTGAGGTGGGTCTACTACAATATTATACTTCACCACATTCATGGCATGAGTCTCTCCAGACAAAGCCCTCGTCCTGGTGCCTGATTGGTGTCGGCAACCTCTTATCCTACTGATCTACTCCAGGAAACGCTCCCTTCGGATATTCATCTCCCATACCGTGACTCTCAACTTACTCTGGCTAGCTGCTTCTGGGCCTAGCACTGCAAATTTGAGTGCTTGTGGTCGATCATCCGTCTCGAAACTCGCGGCGGGCCGTAGGTGTAGGCAGTTCTCGATAGTCACGATGACTCGTGCACACTTCGTCTTCGTCGCCTCGTTGATATATCCTATCACCTCCTGGGCTAATCAACCAAACGAACCGACGTCGTTGCCGTGCCAAAGTGGCTGTTGGCCATCGTCAGCAATGTCAATTGACCTCAATAAGGAATGTAAAATCTGGACGTAAGTGCTCATGACTGGGAGATCATGACTGCGGATGCATTGCTGTTGAACATCGCTGACAATTCCCATGTAGCTTGGCGGACCAAGGCACGACGTTCGATCAGTGCATGGTTGGGTATTGCAACGCCCCCAGTGCCAAGCCGGACACCACAATTCGGGACTGTGTAATGTCGTCCTGCGCAGATGAGGACAATGGCGCAATTCAGGTTATGGTGAAGCAGGCGTGTGGAATCATGGGCGAGTGCTTGTTTGTTCATTTGCGCGCCTTGAAGCTGTCGCTCATGGCCTCGAGAAGGCTCCACAATTGTTCAGCCCAGTAGCGGTGACCAACCGGGAGCAGGTGCTAGTGCTACAACCCCGGGTGTCGATACCACGAGTCGTGTTACGACTTCGGGAGCACCGCAGATCCCAGTAGAGCCATCCATTCGATCCACTCCCATTCCGTCTAGCGTGCTCGACGGTCCTCAGCTCACTAGCCTTGTGGCCGCCACGACTACACCAGTCACAAGTCCACACGACGACGGCGGGAGGGACACTGCGGCTTCCATGTCCATCTCAGGCAAGACCACAGCCGACGCGACCAGTTCATCAGTTGTGCCGACATCCTCGTCTGCTACTCACTGGACGACCGACGGTGGAATCGCAGCATCGCAGTCCACCACTACGAGCGCTCTAGTTACGGGGTCCGTGATACATTCTCAGACCCCCCTTCATCCTTCTGCTACAGTAATTGGTTCTGCCGTGGCAGGATCCATCGCCTTCCTCGCTGCTCTGGTTACACTTTATTTGTATCTGAGGAAACGCGAGAATCGCGGGGGAAGCCCTCGAGAGAGGGTCCTGCACTACCAACAGGGCGTTACTAGACCGCGGTCTGGACAGACAACCAATACCGTCTCGACCTCTGAAGTTTCGCAGGCAGTACTACGATCCACGTCCTTCGGGATGGCCGGTAATGTACCCGTAACTCGGGCCACAAATATGAACAATCACAGACCTTCACTTGTCGAAGACCAGCCTTTGCTGCGACACAGTACAGCGTCATCCTCATTCATCGCCTCTTTCGCGTACGCCTCTATGAGCGACATTCCGGAGCCGGACAGCCACACCCTGAGGCAGCCGACACCCATCGCGGACGACTGCGTCTCCATTGACTCGACATTCTCTGTTGCCCACGGAGAAATCATTGCGTCGGGAGGGCGCGGAAGCGAGTTTGTCTCCTCCGCAGTGTGTCTTTCTGCAGGATACACAGGGTGTAGGGATACCGTAATCTCCGACGACTTGACTACGTCGGACGCAAGCTCCATAGGGTGGCACCCGAACAGGATGGTCCGCTCTTTACCGCGCACGGCCGGGGGTAGCGTGAGCTCCTTCGATGAAGGCGACGTATCCGAAGGCTGCAGGTATACAGGTGAGGGTGGTGTTACGTTTGGTGCGTTATGGGCTTTCTGATTCTTGGCCCGTAGTAGAATCGCACGTATCTACGTCGCTCGGATCTGAGGAGATGGGCATCGCGATTTAGGCTCCATGTCGTCGCGTTCTTCGCGTAGCCCCTACCCTGCAACGATAACGCGACATCACTCGCGCTAAATGTCGCGCTAGCATTCAAGGCGGGCTGTGTGCTCCTTGGCCTACGCGCGGGTAGAGATGACGTCGCGCGCCAGTACACGGGGTGCCTGCTGGAGAGTTGGAGCCCACGCTCGGACATCGCGTAGTACGGAATAGCACAAGCTGTAGAATGGCCCGGCATGGCTCCAACCATGCCCGACTCGCTAACTTCACTCTAATGCACACCCGTCAACGCTGCATCCTCTCACGCACCCAGACAATTATCTTATGTTATACCTGTAAAGGTTTTATACTGTCTGTTTCTATGCTTGATATGTCTTGTACTTCTGATATACACGCATCTGCGCACGCCCCCTGATAACAACTCAACCCGCTCCAACACGAGCGTCTTGCTCGATCGTCCGCCCAGGACAAACAGCTGCAGAACGGATGCCGTTGGATACCTCTTCCCGAACAAAGGGCAAAGCCCTGCCAATCGCTAAGGAGGCTCGAGGAGGTCGGCAAAAAGCTTTGTACGAGTTGAACTTCGCGTCAATTTCCCGACAAACGTCTGACGAGGCATCCAAGCAAGCTGCTTCGCCCTTGACCTGCCATATCCTGAAGAACCGTATATGCCCGTAGTGCAACATCCAGCTGTTCTGAGCCGCTTGGGGCCTAGACGCACCCGTCACTCTCGTGAGATATACTCACGATGCACATCGGAAATGAGCTCAGAGCGACTCGCGATACAGGATGCCTAGTGATATTGATCTAGGTAGCACCGTCGCTACTGGATGCTAAAAACGGGCTTGCAACTTCATACCATGTCCAGATATCCCCAGGGAGATGTGATTGGTGGCACTCGCAGTCTGCGGAATCAGGAACCTTTCTAGCCAGCGAGCGGCATTGAACACCCTCCTTTGCTGTTCTCCTGTACTTCGCGTTGGCAAAGACGCAGCGCGACAACTTAAGGTCTCTATGCAACGGAAGTCTGATATTTTGCAATAGCCAATCTGCCAATCTTCCTTTGAGTTCCGTACTATCACACTATGTTGAGTTGTCCACGCTACGATCATCATTGGCGCCCACGATGCGCGGACGTGCTCCAACGTCCCGCTCCCTTACAATGCCCTCATGCTTTGCACTAGTTCATCTCTAGGTTTTGAGCTAAGCTACATTCATTTAGCGCACGGTTTACAGGATAATGATCAGGTAGAATTTTTATACTGCGACCGGTACAGGCCAGTATCAGAGTCGCGTGGATCAGTGCGTTCCCCGTTGCTTCATCTTTCTTGTCTAGCGACCACCACTGAACATGTCTTGAATCACATCTATGCGATCTTCCCCCTTGTTTGGGAGCCGACTGCTGTCCCAAAAAAAACGGGTACAACAAGTTACTGAACCGCATACGACGAACTGAATATACTGAAGGATGAATACCAGTGGAAGTTGCCGGTAGTCATGCATACTCCGGTACCATCTGAATACCCACTGTGTCCATTTATATCGCTAACAGTCAACCCTTTGCCCCAGTGAGCCACTTCTTCACCCGCCGTTGTACCTCTTTGTGTACCAACGTACGACCGTTTCCCCACTCTGAGGACGTGTTCACCTTACTGATCACCGCCGGACTAGCACAACCCACCCCTAATGGCCAGTACCTATCTCTATATCACACACTCTTTTCCGCCACTCGCTGCAACCCTGGATAGTCGGGATCAGGACGGATCTTGGCCACAATGCCTACAAAGTTGCACATCACCGATGGCCTTCGAACAAATAGTCGGTGGATGCTCGTGGCGGTGAGTACTCACTATTGAGCAATTTGAGGTGGGACCTCAATAACAACAGCACTACAGGGTGATTCCGGACTTGACTCAATGCTCACAGGAGATCTGCGACGCACCTGCAAATGAGGGCAGCCAGTCTGTCTCGGACTGTGTTCAACATGCTTGTGTAAACCCAAGCGCAAGCCGCGCCGTTCAACAGGTAGTATCTTGGTGTTCAGTATTAGGCGAGTACTCGTTCCAGCATATATCCTCTCTGATGCGATACTGACATGCTCGCCAATGCTCCTGTGCATGTCAGCATCCTTACCATCACAAAACAACATTGACACAGATGGAAATCCCACTATCCTACCAACAACACACCCTACCACTACTACTACCAGCACCGAGAGAGTACCTCCTCAGACATCGGCCTCTATCACAAATTCTGGAGCTCCCTCCAGTTCACAGAGCCCCACCGTCCCCGCCACTGGCCCCGTATCCTCGACTCAGTCATCTGGTACCCGAGACAGCACTGGACTCTCTTACAGTACTGCGATGGTGACAGTGTCGCCTAATTCTTCACCATTGGCGAGCAACACTGAGTCCAACTTCTCGACTATGCAGGAGCCTGCATCATCGGAGCCCACGGGTACTCTGGGGCTAGCACCTCCTCTGCTCCATTTACCGGCTCCTCCTCGTGCCCATAACCACTCTACGCTAATCGCGTTGGTTGTAGTGGGGGTCATCTCCATCCCTGCTGGTCTAGCTCTATTATACTGGTACATCAAGCGTCACAAACACGGTCGGTTAATATTACGAGACAAGCCTCTATTGCGCTCGAACAGTACTGGTTCGGCGTCCGCATCGCGAGCGTCTACAGGAGACGGGGCGTCCGAGTCCGACATGACAATGCCGGAGTCTAGCTCCCTAGGGTGGTACCCCAGCAGAATGGTCCGTCACACACCGCGTGCAGGTAGTACCAGCCCCGCCTGCGAGGACAACACGCCCGAGCTAGCAGATTGTAAGAACACAGGTCAGAGTGATATTACCGTCTTCGCATGCTACGGGGATTTTCTGAACTCCATCCTGCAGTAGAATCGCATGTAGAATTTGGATCGCGCATATTTGGGGAGATGGGCATCGCAGTCTAGGATCCTGTCATATTATCAGAGTCCAAAGATGGCACGGCTTTGCGCTCGAACTGAGGTTTGCGTAGAAACGTACTTCTGTCTCCTCCCCGACCTTTTCGTTCGCATGAAGACCACCTCCGCCTCTAGGGCACGTCTTGGGTCGAGTCGCTACATCGCTCGTTTGAAGTCAAAGTCGCTACGCTCCACTGCATACTATGCACACGGTACGGAGCCTCGAAGAGGCGGAGAGATGAGTTATGCTGTTTATCCGGTTTTCCGACACTATCGCTCGGAATTAACATGATAGATGCGGATGTTGGCCAGCGGGACTCCGTCTTGGTGCTTATCCTGGAGAGCGACGCTCGCGTCTCAGACGATGGCCCAGGCGGTGACCAAGTTGCCGCCGTAAAACCGCAGCGCAGATAATCGTGTATATCACGCTTGATAATTGGCTACCGAACAACATGACACAGAATTCATTGGTTGAGGCCTCGCAAGGAGGGAACTGCGACCAAACGCACAACTGGTGGTGGAGGCGCAGAAAAGCGAGACGTCTTCTCTCTCCACATGTCTGGCACGTGATTCGTGTCATGCTGCACGGACCACGAACTCGTCCAACAGGCTAAGCCAACTTGAAGGGCTGAGCGATAAATGCAATTCATGTCCCTCCCTGAAACTCACATCTGTAAAACTCACATCTGTAACGCAGTGTATTCCGGATTCCTATGCGACAGGTTCTGAGAGTCTGATGACGTCGGACATCCAATACCCGCTTAGTCGCCCATGCTACAATCATCACTCAGAACTCGCAGAAGTGAGGCTTCAACCTGGGCTGGCGTAACGCTATTCTGTACCCTGCAGATGGCGTTTGAACCTCCTGCCCGATGCGTGGCAGTTCCGCGCACGAAGCCAGTCGAGATCATTGGCATGTAGGCTGGTATAATGCAGTTGCAGGTAGCTCCGGAGCCCTGTGGGTCAATGTTCTCCCATGCATCTTCTTTCTCGTCTAACAATCAATACGAGATGCACGAAATCACCATCTGCCAGCTTACTGCCTCGGCTGCGATGTATTGAAGGCCAGGTCTTGTCTTCCAAAGGCTCTATCAACAACTCAGAGACAGCGTCCAATGGAAGTAGTATATTCCAGAAGTCGTCGCCAAGTCAAGTGAGCTCCCGCACCTCATCATGCTCGTGGTCGTCAGGTTTTATATCTTGCTAGGGGACAGTGGCTCTTTGTCCCACATGCGCTCCACCCTACTTCTCCGCGCTGCTTCAGTTTCGAGTTGTTAGGATAACATCCACCAGTGGTGTTATGAATGCGTCCGTTAGGTTCTTATCGGGTCCTCGAGCGTCTGAGTCTCATAGCTGAAAGCATTATGATGTAGCCATGGCGGAGTACAAGAAAAGTAATGCCTTCAAGCGTTCAGATGCCGACTCTGGGGATAGTCAGGGTGGTCAGGGGCCCATCCCCCCATGCGCACTGAACTGCACACGCAATCTACCCGGTCTTTGTCAGGATCTGCAGTAAGTCTTTTTGGCGTGTTTCATTGCCTGTAGCTCTCTAGATAAACAAACCATAGTGACAACCACAAACAGGGAGACCCAAGACTGGCGGGGTTGCATCTCGCAATTGTGCCACAATCAAACTCAGGCTGACCTGGTATGCCAGTGTCTCGATACCACTCAGTGCAAGTGGTGGTATATACTTGCGGCGGGCATATTGAATTATTGCTTGGGTAAGTTGCCCGTCATCTTCGTAGAGGCCTGAAAACGTCATGTGACTGATCTATTTGTCACCGATTTATGTGCCGCTGCACTCCCGAAGGCTCTGCACTAACTGACGCGACCCCTGGGCCAAAGACCTCCTCCATCTCCGCAACCATTCCCACCGATTTAGGAAATACGGACTCAACATCCACCCCATCTGTACGAAATACATCTCCCTTGGACGCTAGGCCAACTTCCCCAAACCCGCCTCCGTCCATATTGTCCATCGCAACAGCACTCTCGAAGAACTCTGGCCATAGCGATTCCTCATCAACCGATCGAGCTAAATCCAAAGACACCGTTACTCACAGCGCCTTCTCGAGTAATCCCACCCACACGAGCCTTCTCGGCACAAGTGCGGCGACTGCGCAAAGCGGCGCCTCCCCGCGTTCACATTCATCAGTAGCAGAAATCGTCTCTGCTTGTGTGGGATGCCTATTGTTCCTGATTCTCCTTATCTCAGCCTGCTTCTGCGTTAAGCGCATCAACCGTCGTCGCCGCATCCATCAACCACTAAACAAGAAGGGATTCGATAAGCCACCTTCAGACTGGGCGATCAGAGACTCTCCTGCGGCACCAGCGTCGGCAACATCCAGTTATTCCGTCAGTGGCGAAGCCTCAGATGCTCGAATCGAGAATGCCAACAGTCGTGGACACCCACTCTCATGCGCCGAACGCGAAGATCGACCGCTTCTACGACGCAGCACAGCCTCAACGGCCTTGTTGGGCTCCTCAGCGTGCTTCTTCATCAGTATAGGCCGTGAACACGAAAGCTACGTTCCGAGGAACGCACTCTCCACGGAAGATATCCTCGCCACCATACCTCCCCCCTTTACTCGAGAACAGCCCATAGAGTCGATGGAGTCGGGAAGGAGTTCGACGGACGGATGCAGTGACGAGTTCGCGTCGTTCACAGAGCAAAGTTCTACGGAACACAGAGACACCGCGATGTCCGACGAGATCACGATGTCGGAGTCAAACTTGTCAGGTTGGCACCCCAGTAGGATGGTCCGAAACCCACCGCGTTCAGCCAGCGTCAGACATGCCCATGAGGACGACGCAACGTCGACGTCACTGGAGCTGATCAATTGTAGAGATACAGGTGAGAGTTTCTTGGTTTTTTTGGGGTGCCAGCTGGGCTAGATTGACGTTGACGGCAGTCGAATCGTGCGTATCTGGAGAGTTAGGGGTAGCAATCTAGAAGCTTGCAGCGCATTGATGGGGTAACGAAGACCTCAGGCTTCTTGGTCACAGTGTAGCGGATAGATGAGTCGATATCCTTTGAAGTTCCCAGATTGTAGGCGTGCTCGAGATAGGTCAATGCCTGGTGTACATTTCACAGCATATTGTATAGACCTTGTGCGCAGCGCGGCGGGCCGCGCGGTTCTGTATTGCCGCGTCCGACGAGGCACGATGCCGGCTTGCATTAGTACCCTCACCATGAGGATGGCCAATGGTGCATGCTAATTAACAGTCACTCGATCTCGTACGACTTCCGCTCAGAATCCTCTCTCTCGAACAAGGTCGACAAACATATAACGTGCATGACTTCGTAACAACTTCTAAATATACTCGGTGGCCATATGATGGGCTCGGCGTCGACTACCCCGAGCATTGCGACTGCGTTTGCGGCAATGCTCGGTATTGGTAGGCAGCCCTCTCATTTATCGAGGAGGCTTCAAAGCGGGCAAGATGGAGTTGCAAAAGCTGTGGCTTTCCAGGAGCAGATATGCTTGACCCGTAAGCAACGTACTCTGCTTTGGTGCTTCCACTGCCCTGGAACTCACGGAGGTCGTTGTCCCTTGCCCCATTGCAGGTGCCCCTCACGGAGGACGGTGATGATCACAGTGGACTGGCCGCACACTCGCTCATCTTCATCGCCATTGGCGTTGTGCTCCGACGAGATCTACCGAATGGTGGCCAATATCTCTGTCGTCAGACATCACCCAACCCACGAACTAGGAGCCGGGTGCCGCCCAGGACAATGCTAACCAGCGGTCCACTCGCGATCGGGTTCCATTGCTGCGTATGTCCACGAATCCCTACTCAGCCATCCGCTCGTCAACACATCCATGCCTGGGCACCGCAACGATACAGCCGTGGAACTCTCCCCGTTGTCTTCCCTGTGCCGTTGTCATCGGAGAGCACCGAAGCGAAGTCGACTCGGAGAGAAGCTACGAGAAAAGAACCACCGCCTCCGTACAAACCGCTCTGAAATGTAGTGTTTTGTCTCACCATCTAGCCCATATAGCTTCCGCGACACTGTCAACTTCCTTTGCACCAACGAACGCCTGGGACATCAGAGTCTATCGTCCAAGTACACGTCGCTCTTCCCGAGATCCGTACAGCTCGCCGAGCACAGAGACGGATAGGTCATCATGATTGTGGCAGTTCATCAGTTTCGGGTTCTCCACCGTGCTACGATGGCTCAGTTTGTGCCTCACCCTTCATGAACGTAGCTATAGATAGTTCGAGCATTCTAATCTATCACCGAAGTTGAGAAGATGATCGTTGCTGTGCATTGCGCCACAGTCTGCTTCTCTTACCTTCGCTAGAATGGATGCTTTGGTCCAGTCCAGTCGCCCAGACCCTCACGCTGAGCCTAGGATGTCCAGGTCATCCGGCTACGCACGTTTTCCGCATGCGGCGCACGGACATAGGTGAAGACCAACTTATTCTATAATCTAATCTGCACGTGCCAAAATATCAAACAACAGACCCTTTACAACTTCGCTAGGATGCTCTTGTATGTGTCGGCCGCCGTCTCTCCGAGAGTCCGAAACGGCTTGAGCTGGAGCAGGCCGACGGTTTTGGATGAGTCGACGAACGCGCCTGGGAACACGAACGGTGGCGCGTCTGGGTTTCCATGTATCACGCCCTCGAGGTCCGGGGCCGTCTTGTGAACTGCGTCGTCTGTACATGTGAGATCCCCACTTGTCAGCATCTTCTTTGTCCACTCAAGCACAACGTACAGAGGTTTTGGTAAGTGTACGCGCCAGCGTCAAGGAGAAGGCGCTTGCCGCCAGCCTCCTCGGCCTTCAATGCGGCGACGAACGCGTCGGCGACGTCGCGCACGTCGATGTACTCGGATGCGTACTCGTTTACTTTGTCGTTGTTGCGGGGGGTGATAAGCTGCTGGTATATGAGCTTGGAAGAGAGGTTGAGGTCGTCGATGGTCTTCCACTACATTGCAGCCAGGAAGTCAATCTTCGATATCTGTGCCTCCCAATAGGGCAGGGGGGAGAACATACATCGTGGATGACTGGCTGTGTTCGGTTCAGCATGTTCGGTTCAGTATTTCATCGAATCAGAGACAGCCTGTAGGAGTACTCACGCCAAAAATCTGTGAATCCAAAGGTCAGCGGAAATCCGACGGGGCCATCCGTGTACCAGCGAGAGAACACTCACCCATGCGGGTAGAATCCGCACTGCATCCCAGCCTATTTCGATCTTGTGCTCTTCTACGAAGTCGATAATGGCCCGCTCTGCTAGCACCTTGCTGGCGCGGTAGAGCGCCTGGCCATCGGCCTCGCTGCCCTTCTCCTGTACCAGCGCGAGATCCTTCTCGGCCCAGTCGTCCTGTGGATTTAAGCTTAGTCGGGTGGTGAGAGCTCTCACTGGTCGTGGCAGTATCCCGCACCTCAGTATAGACGTGGAAGATGTCATCGTTGCCGAGTAATGCCTGCGCGGAGGACATATACACGAAACGCTTCATGTTCCTCCCCTTCTCGAGAGTGCTTTTGAGGAGATTGACGACGCCATTTGTGTTGGGCCCAAAGACGTCTGCCCCACCAGAATGGATATGAGAGCGGGTAAATAACCAGACTGCCAGAAATGTAAGGCTCGTCCATACCTGACGCGTTTGCCGCATTGAGCTCCGCCACGCCAGCCTGGTTATCGTGCCCATCGTCAGCGCCATTACAAACCGGGGCCGGTACGTAAGTGTGCGGAAGGCGTACAACGTGCATTATAGCAATGATGGTGTCGTCGATTGCGTTATCAAACGCGTGGGGCTGCGCGTGAGCGGCACAAAGTGTCAGTAAAGAGCGATCGCGCAAGGGAGAGAGGGGGGCGCGCCTTGGAGATGTCTGGTACGATCACAATTTCGAAGCGATCGCCGTGATTCTTGAATACGTGGGCGACATACGCGCCCTTCTCGGGGTTACGCACAGTGCCGCGGACGTGGTAGCCATTGGCGAGGAGTGCGTGCGCGATCCAGATGCCGCTGAAGCCCGACACGCCAGTGACAAGCACCTTTCCAGGGGGTAGCACAGCCGGCATGATCCTACGTTAGAACTTGAGAGTGCAATATGTCATGCAAGTGGGCTTGAAATCGAGGGGCAGTGGGGAGCCTGGGGTTAAAGCCTGTTGAGATAAGTCGCGGCGGCTCAGTGCAGAAGGCGCGTGTGTTAGAGGGAAGGGTGCAACACGTTCGTCCGCTCGGGAGCCTAGAAGGCGGCCCTGTTTGATCATGGGCGCAGTGTCTCATATCACATGAGTCAAGAGGTGGTTACAAGCCAGGGGCTCTGACATTCACGACTATGCTATATGTTGCAACGCCACCCTCGCCAGGCCACCCGACGCGGGAGTAGTCGACGTCTCCAACCCCGGTTAAGGACTCCCAATGCTTGCAGGCTGCGAGCCATGCAAATGGACGTCGTCGTGTGCCTGCAAGCCGTTCGAAAGCGGACCCTCTTGGATTCGAGGTCCGCGAGAGCACGAGAACGCGCCCGTGAGTGCACTATCACCGCGCGCCCACAGAGGACCTGATTGTGATTCGCAAAGTGGGTTTGCCGTTCAATGGGTCCGTGTGCATACGGTCAGCATACCTTGATGACTCAAGTAATATCAGACTACACAGAGCACGGGTAGTGTCGTTGACGTTGTCGCCTGTGCACATTACAGTGACAATATCGCCCAGTTGTATCTAGGAGCCAGTGTCGGAGGTTCAATTGAAACCGCCCAAACTTCACAAATGGATACGAGGACTTACATGTGTACAGCATCGTTGTGCACTAGCTACCATTGCCACTCCGTTTCGGCCTACGCCTTATTCATTATCGAGGCGGCCGTAGTGACCGAACGCCTGTACTTCACGAGTGCTGGATGATGGTGGTGATGGTAGTTACTTGGGTGACCCTCTTCGGAGGTTGTCAATGCCTCCGCCGCCAGTATGTCAAGCGCCCGCGGATTACAGAATGATTTCCCACGGTTTTACGCCCTGGAACGGAAGCGAAAACTGTCTGACTCGTTACTGCTTGACCTGTACCATCATGTACCCCACGTATCTTGCACAACCACAACTACGACGGAGTGCATGCCAGACGAGTGTATGCACCAATCAATCCTTGGAACCATCTCTACTCTCTGCAGAACATACTGCCACAGCCGTACCGTGTCCGATGCCGCGGCCGACTCGAGAGTGAACTTCGTGTTGGTCACATTCACCATCTTGCCTACGGCTTTCATCCCGTTTTCATGAGCAGTCTTCCTTACCGGCGATATATCCTCGGAACATTCTCGGCCGCTCTGCCCATCATCGACGCAGGACATGTTTCACTGCCACAAGCATTGCGACGTAGTAATCTCACTCTTCAACTACGCTTGCAGACAAGGCGGAAAGAAAGCACCGATGTCCAGTCCCTTCGGGATCAGGTATGCTTGACTGACTTTGGCCATCTCTCGCAGAATAGCCGACTTCTAAGTCGCAGACGGATTCTCACAGTCCTACGGAACAGATCAACGACAGATCCGCCGCAGATTCAGCCATCTTCTTCGACATCTGTGGCGGACTTGCGAGGCTCATTAATAGAGCCGCCATCGTGACACGCTATGGGCAATGCACTTGGGAAGCAGCACCCTTCGAATTCCATCCACACACAGATTCTCGTCACAACCTCGCATCGTGCGAGTCTCAAGGATGAGGAAGATCGATCCGCCCGTATGCATCTTCTGGTTTCCTTCGTCTTGTTGCCAGGGAGTATGCGCGAGAGCCAAAGTGTTTCGGAGAAGTGTATAGGAAAGAACCTCTACCGCTATACAAGCTGTGCTGATTTCATGAAGAGTTCAATCTCATCATACTGCCAACGGAGGTCCCGTAATCATCTTCCTCTCTCAGCCGCTACCATCTAAGAAGCTCCCACTTTTTGTTCGTCAGGTTAGCCGAGCAGACGGGCGAGCAGCTCGTCATCTTCGCATTCGCCGCCTGTATCAATGTTCCAATCTATGGATGTCGACGTACGCCGATGGCTCAATCCTTCCTCGGTCATTCACGGCTGCGGCTATAGGTATGTGCTAGTATGCTGGACCTTTGACGTCGATCTGATCACCGACTCGGAATTTCGGAAGGATGATCGTTACTGTGCGCTTCAGTGCCACCTAGTTCTCCCATCTATACTCGACGAAACGCATCTGCCCGGAGGCTTAGAAACTCGCCTTCAGCCCATCGTTCTCAGGCTGGCCAGTTACACCGGTCTTCGATGTCAATACAGTTTGGATCATTAAAGCGCTTGTGACTAGAAATCGAAGGGAGCAACCGCGTCTTCGGCTGAGAAATACCGTGAAGTCTGAGGTCAGTTCTCACAGGATTCACGACATACTACCAGGGTACTATTGATTCCCAGTTCTCACAGCCCTGATGTCACAGTCCCACTACGCGCGCGTCGACTTCCCTTCGTGTATATATAACGGACGTGGACGGCCTTCGCGCGCGTGATCTATTCGTCCGTCTATCTTAACCCTGCAATGCGGGAAGAGCAGTCTCTCATCTTACGGGACGCCTTCCGCAACAACGTCCCAGTGTGTGCTGCCAGCTGTATTGCGTCCGCCGAATCACAATCCGACTGCTCGAGGTAAGCTATTTATCTTATAGTTTCGCGGCATTTTTCCTGCCTGTTTCGGTAATCGCACTACCGACTTTATCAGTATGCTATCGATGCAGTCTTGTGGTCGTTCCTGCTGACCGCCGTCTATGTCACCAGTGAAGACACGTTGTGTCTCTGTTCATCAGAAGAGTTCTTGGAAGACACACTCGAATGTGCCATCAGATCCTGCTCTGCTGACGAGGCCGGGTCTACACAGGACGTCCTAGACCAACAGTGCGAAAACGCCATAGTAAATGCAGGTACGCCCCGTTTTGAGGCTACATGGATTGCAGTTGTATACTGACGACCGTTCTCGTCATTGCAATGTAGACCCAGGTCCGGATCGGCCGCGCAAGAGCACCACAAGTGAACTCGAGTCTTCCCCCACGTCGACTCAAACTTCAACGCATACTACGTCTCGACAATCATCGATCCCCATCATCAGTACTGCCAGCTCTTCCAACATTGCATCGCTGACTCTCACCCTTTCGCCTTCACTACCCGCTAGTACCAGTCGTTCTTCTCAACCAGCAATCTCCTCCATACCATCAGACTCGAGCATCATTATCGGATCGCAGCCGCCCTCTACGTCGAGCAGTATCTTCGCCAGGTCTTCGTCGGCCTCCACTGGGACCTCTGTTATGGGTGGCCAAAGGGGCTCTCCCTCCCCATCGTCCCCATCGTCTTCCGCGAACAGTACATCCACATCTTTCTCAACAGTCCCATCATCTACATCAGGAGATTCTTCTCGTAGGCCTTCGGCGATTGTCATCTTGGCGCTCGCAGTGTCCCTCGGAGCTGTTGCACTTCTGGCGTTGGTATTATCGTGTATTCTTTGTGCTAAACGGAGCCGACATCGTAGAGCCTTAGCCAGCTTGGAGGACAGCAGCTTTGAGCCTGTGGCCTCACCGCCACCCTCGTGGAGAGCAGGGACCACCAGCACGCGCCTGGGCAGCAGTCAAATGTCAGAGGATCCCGAAGGGAAACACGAGGGGATCGATTCATTGTCGGTGGCTCCAAAGTTGCCCGGCACCGGAAACGACCGCGACGCGCCGCGTGCCCCTAACCCGAATCCCATCCAACCAACTCACGATTCTGTGGCTCTTTCGGACATCTCTCCTGCGACGCAACCACAAGTTGCAGAACAACACGCACTCGTCGGATCGACACCGGTGTCCGAGTCAGCCGCGGTAGCATCGCAATCCCTCACTGCGCAGGTTGACGTGCCGCCTGAGTTCACGCGCAGCTGCGAGTTAACACCGGGAAGCGCATCGCCATCCACGCAGATTCCGAGTGAGCTGACGGCGCCCAACTCGGAGAAGCCCACCGACCCAGCGATGAGCTCTACGCGGGGCTCGGACAACACTACATCAGGATGGCATGGTAGATCAAGTCAACAGGAATTAGATTCCTTCTCGTCTTCTCAACATCCTCTATTGTCACCTCGGGATACGGGTTCGTCAGGGGTTCATATCATCGCCTGGAACTCGGAGTTCATGGAAGAGGACGAGCCGCCTCCCTATGAGCCTCGTTCGTAAGGGCAGGTGTATCGTTCATCAGGTGAGGACCTTCGTAGACTCACCGCATTGGTACAAGGGCTGAAGCGGTGCATATCAATCAGACATTGTCCTTTATGGCATGTACCGGTACCTAGCATCTTGAGACTAGAGATCCGCATCTGTTCTTGGTTCGAAGGCTGCGTCTTGAGGCATGCGTTCACCAGCACCAACCTCGATAATGACTCACAACCTGCAAACCCACAGCACGAAGGCGCCAACCAATGGCACTTGGCCTTACAACTCTGTCTGAAAGCTTTTCCGCATTGACATGTAGTCTCTCCTCCCGGATATCCTCATTTCGGATCAACCTTTAGAATCCGGAGGCTCCAACGCCTATCGCAACGCGGTCACCCACGACGCCGTATGCGAGTCCACAGCGTCCCTCAGCAAACAAAGCCGCATGCATTGCTCTTTAGCAAGAGCGGACGTATATATGCGGTCTTCGCGAGCACTGGCTCAGTCGTCCTCAGCTCGTTGCTTCAATTTCCTCCTTTCCGGGCTCTAGTTCGACGTTAGCAAGATGTTTATTCACACCCGCTTCGCGACGGCTACTCTCGCTAGCATTCTTCTACTTTCTGTGGGTGCGTTGCCCCACTTGCGCCGCCAGTCGAATGGGACGATACCTTCGTGCATTACGGACTGCATGTCTCAGAACGACTCCCGGGATTGGTGCGATGACTTGTACGCGAGTTGGCGCATACTGTCTCGAACAGGAGGCTGACGCGTTTCTCCACACATAAGCTCCGACCTCGAATGTATTTGCGTAAACGCTGCCTTTTTGCAAGACGTAGTGTTGTGCACTCAGAGATCGTGCGACTCAATGGATATCACCGAAGTGCTGTCTGTGTACATCAACGAATGCGGGTTACCGGGTCAGTCTACGTTTCCTTGACATTCATATGCCACAAGTTCGTGGATATTCACACGCAGCGCGTGTATCAGCAACGAACGACGGATCATCGCTGCCCAACGGAGCTTCCAGTTTCGTGCCAACGAACGGCGCGCCAGGCATCCCTTCCCTTACCATGGCTACGCCTACGACTGGAACATACAGCACAAGTAATTCATCAACCACCACACCTGGGTCCGTGTTCACTCACAGCTCTGGGTTGTCATCTCTCCCAACTCAGAGCTCATCCATGATATGGAACGGTAACTTCAGCAGCTCCGTGTCCACGTCTTTGATGACCACAAGTGCGAACAGCTCGCGTTTCACCGTCTCGGAGAGTACCCTCATCACTTCCCACCGAGCCCTTCCGACGGCGAACACCTCGGAGACGTTCTCCCTTTGGAGCGTGGATAGTCCCTCTTCAACACGGACGTCGAACGTATCCCTATTCAGCACCCCAACTAGCAATTCCTCGACCGAAGGGCCCGAGGACGTGTCACTTTCCGGAGGAGTATCGTATCACTCTCGCGTCGCGTGGTCATTCTTGAGTTGCCTGATCAGCACGCTTGTGGGCGCGAGTCTTCTTTGAGCACTTGGGGCAACCGGTCAGTGCGAACCAGTGACAAGAAAGGATGTAGACCGTGATATTTATTCTGAGTTTGGAGTTCATTGTGTCCAGTAGTAGCATTCAGATCGTCATCTTGGGAAGGGCGAGGGGACTATATACGACGTCGTGATACTGATATGAGCTCGATGATGCTCCTCGTGATCTAAAAGACATAAAAGACCTATATACCATATAACCCGCTAGCACCGACACCGGTGCGTGATAGATACTACGTGAAAGAAGTTCGGATGCAACTTCGGATCCTACGCTGTTGGCATCCAGAAGAACTATTATCTGTATTCGATTCCATACCATACCGACGTCCTTGTATATATCATATATCAACGACATCAAGAAGAGTGCCCATCCCAGCTCAGGGGAGAGTGTGCGAGTTCCGGGGGAGGCTGATGGAACGACTGAATTTCGCCGTCTTCTATCTGAGTAAGATATCTGTACACCAGTCCTCCCGTAACTCTCAGGACTACTCGTCAGCCATGCTACGCGAAATAGAACTCGGATATTGGGAACTTACTGGTGAGGATTCCCCAAATCACCTTGATTTCCGTAGCTTTACAGGAGTGGAATACCTCACGCATGTATTTGGTAATATCCGCGACGATCGCAGGGTAGTTCACACCATCGGCGAACTCTTGGCTGACAAGGAGAGTGATTTTGGGAAGCAGCCGAAGGGAAGATGAGCGCAGAGCCACGTCGAGCTTCTCAAGGTGGCCCAGGAATTTTCGAATGTCGGAGAGGGTGTGTGCTCCAGAGAATGCGGAATAATAGAGCACAAGATGTTTGAGAGACGGTGCTGATAAAGCCGATGTCCACGCTACGAGGCGTTCATAATCCGGGTGTTCCCAATCGACGTTCCGCACGGCTTGGACGTGCAGAGTGTGAAGAGAAGGCATTGTGCGACTAGGCTGTCCGCCTAAGTACGTTCCGGTGAGCTATGTTTCGAGTTGCTTTGAAGCAATAGAATGTATACCTAGAGAATCGTATGGTATGTTGGCGTCTTCAATGAAGAGGATACCGATTGAAGCAGCTACTGCCTGGAGCAAAGCGTACGCCACATCCCTCCACACAGTCCCCTACAAGATGGGTAGACGCCTAAGTACAGGGGCTATGAGACGTACTATTATCAACTTACCTCCGTACACCCATCACTGACAATAGAGAGAACAGACAGCATGGGGAACCGGCGCGGGCATATGATGTTCCGTGGACCTTTCGGAGCCCACTGAGCGCCATAAACCATTACTCTTCGTAGGTTATGGAATGATGCTATAAAGCGGAAGAGATCGGTAAATGTCCCGGAGGCCTTCCAAGCGAGCGAAAGCGTTGTCACTGCGCTGAACGTTTGCAGCGACTTGACGAATTGAGAGGGTCGCGTGAGATGGTTGGCAAATGCCACGCCTAGGGTGTGGAGACGAGGGAGCTTCCCGGCGAGCATAAGAGCCCATGTCTGAGAGATGTCCATCTCGTGTTCCAAGGGCTGACGGACTAAGGCCGGCGTGAAGTCCTCGTCGATGTCGATTATGTCGAGAGCCTTGATGAGTGTCTTGAGCCACGGGTTTTCCTCCAGAGATCGCACAAAGTGTTCAAATGAGGTCTTGTCAGCGGTGGTAAATGTGAGGTTGCGGTATAAGCACGTGCGGCTGGTCGGAAGCCAGGCACGGCATGTCAAGGCGCATGAGCAGAGGGTGGCCAGCTTAGTGTCCCGTTCGAAAATACTGGACTCTACCAAGGGTATCATAGTGTAGAAAGGCCCGATCTGCTCAAGGATCCCTTCGTAGATCTCCGTTGGGAATGTAGAAGACGGAATCATTTGGCTGGAAAGGTATTCCGTTACGCAGTGTGATTCCTCTGATAGGTTGCGATACGTGAGCGAGTCTGACGAGAACCTACGCTTCAGCATGTTGTGAGTAGGCAGACGCTACGTAGGTATTTGTGGGTACATGCCTTATGGTTGTCCCTGTGTGATCAGAGCCGGGAATGGCTACGGCTTCGTCAGTATCTTTTGTGCCGGTGGGACTTCGCTGTTGTTATCGAAAGACCATGAGCGCTGACGGCTGCGGCTGTACCGGATTGACGTACAGCCGCTGTCAACGGGGCCCTAACATCATTGCTGCGGGTTGTGATGGAGTGTACAAGTTTTCTGGAACGACTCTAACACTTCTCGACGCGGCCAAGCTAGATTTGTCGAGCCGCAATGCAGACTGGTTTAGATTCACTCAGAGTACTTCAGCTCGAGTGTCTGGCGTGGTCCACTAGATACGGAGTACAAATGTCATGCTCGCGACGTAAAAGATACCCTCAAGCTCAAGTACAAGTGAGAGTGTCTGATTCAAAACAGATCGCTTTCCCAGCCTACGGGCGTATACATAAGGTCGGGCGGTGCGCGGTACCAAGTCCTCATGGCGCCGTTCGTTGTCTGTGAAAGCCACGTTGTGATCGCATTATCTAACGTGACGTGCGTTCATCAACCTTTGTCTCAGGAACGAGTATGCACGAGTACTAACCGGGTTGTATACCCCAAATAATCTGGACTTGTGTACTTTTGCATAGACGAAAGACGACTGTGCGCGTGTAAAGCAGAACGTCTGCCAAGAGCGGGCGAAGATCGGTCACATCCTCGAGGTATTGCATGATCACAACGGTGAGCTGAGGCAGCTCGCGGAGGGGCGAGTTGTGTAGCGCAATGTCGAGAGGGACAAGGTGATTGAGGAACTCCTTGAACTCCTTCAGTCCATCCTCCTGGGCGAAGCCTGCGTAGTATAGCAGGAGATGCTTCAGAGGCGCCTCCAACTGCCGTACCCATCCGACAAGACGGGGATAGTCAGGGTGCGCCATATCACGCTCCTTGAGCACATTGACGTGGAGGGTCCCCAGGCAGGAGAGCCGACGGTGTAAAATTGAACCTGAAGGCTTACTTGCTTATCCCAAAACCGACACATAAGGTTAGCATGACGTCGCACCTGCGTTGTATTAGAACTTACCAAGTGCATAATAAGCTATGCTCCCTTCCTCCAGGTACAACGACTGGACTGTGTCCGCAGCTGCTTGCATGATCGCGTACGACACCGGCTGCCAAACCTGAGGCTGATGAATGTGTTTCCTCTTGTTAGTCCGTATCGACTACTCCAGCCAATCACGTACCCCGTTTTCTCCATCGCTTTGAATAGCGAGCACCGTCAGCGGTGGGAAGCGACTGCGTGGAGGAGCACGCAACTCCCGTATACCACGTGGGGACCACTTAAACCCGACAAGCATCACTTCACGAAGGTATGGGAATGCACCTAAGAATGCGAGGAGGTCGTGAAAGCTACCCGAACTCTTCCACGCGAGAGTCAGTGATGTGACGTTGCTGAATGTACGCAGAGATCTGTAGAAGTAAGGATGACACCCTAGACCACGTGCAAGGGTCAAGGTGAGATCCCGAAGATAAGGCAGCTTGCCCGCAAGCATGAGAGCCCATGACCGCGAGATCTCGTCTGACATGGTAGACGACTGAGTCAGCGATGGCGTAAAGTCTTCGTCGTTGTCAAGAATAGCCAAGCCGAAGACGAGGGTTTGCAGCCACGGATTCGCCTCCAGCGACTTGACAAGAAGTTCGAAGGAGGCCTTCTCGGAGCTGATAAAGGTGAGATCACGGTACAAGCACATGCGACTTATTGGCAACCAAGCGCGACATGTCAAAGCGCATGAGCAGAGTGTAGACAGTCTCGTGCGGCGTTCAACAATCCCGTCTTCCTCCATGGGTAGGTAAGGATGAACCGGCCCGAAGCGCAATATGATCTCTTCGAAAATCTCCGTTGGGAAGGTAGAATGCTGGATATTCGCGGAGCAGAATGAGCCGCGACCTTGGTATTGAGAGTCCAATGAACGCTCTGTGTTGCCTTCAGCCGTCGTCGACATCGTTGTTGTCGCCGTTGTTGTCGCTATCGTCATGGCTGTAGCCTGTAGGTGATGACGGGGAGATGCCATTGCTAAGAGATAAGCGCCATTGGTTGTCTCGACCGGTAAGCGCCCTCGGGTCTTACTATCCCACTGCTGCGGCCACTTCCCCACGGCATTCTCGATACACTTCTGATCATTCTCCTTGCCTTTTCTGCTCAATTATTTTGACCACTTCCTCGCATGTAACGAGGGGCGAGTAGTCTGTGTTGAGGATATTCAGAACGACGTGAAGCATTTTTACCGTACTAAGGAATGAACACTACAGTAATCATATCGCCGCGGGGTCAGCATCGACTGCTCTAAGTAGTTGAGTAAGTTTCCTCGTACATGAAACTGACTTACAACTGAAGAAACGGTAGGTCTATCGACGCGCGGGTCCAACGCGTTTCTGCTGCGGGCGCGATCACGTGGTCGCGCACAGCGCGTCATGCGTCGTGTCGTGCGTGCTTTGCTTTAAGCTTCTCCACTTCGCAGGTCCTCTCGACGATAACATATGTAGATGTGCTGTCTCTTTGCTACTATGTCATATCTTTCCAATTATTGCGACCTCGATGGTAACTCTGCTTTTTGGTGACACCCCCTCAAAGCTGGCGCTGCGGTCCTCATTTCTCGCCGATACTAGACTTCGACACAGGTGATGTGTCGTCTCCCACTACAGGCAGCGCGCTGGATCCGGAGGCCAGAGAGCGGCATGAGATGGCGCTCGTAGTAATACTGGCTCGGATGCATCCACAACAACTCAGTGTGGCTGATATATTTACTACCATGTGGCTGTCACGGTACTTTCACAAATTTTGGAAGGCAAGCAACAGCTGCGGCTAACTTGTACATTGAGAGTCTGTGGCAAGAGGACCTATCTGTGGCATCTCTGTCCTGTGTATGGTGCTGCCAGAAACCTAGACTATCGCTGGCGATGACATGTTTACAATCTGTTTAATGATTGTCATCCTCACGCGAAGGTGGATTGTACTCCTTTGTTCGCGCTTGTGACGAGCGCTATAGTTTGTCCATGCGGGGCCTATCTGTCGTCTCCATTGTAGCTCAGATTGTCGACATATCATAGCCACAGAAAGGTACTGGATATAATGGCTTTTCCGCTAACAAATACCCTTGCTCCGGAATAGGCCAAGGTGAGATATCATGGGCATGCTTCGGCCCACAGAGAGATCACGGCGATTTCAAGTATTCCGAGCCTATCCATGACATTGATTATTTTCACGCATAATCTACCTATCCCGCTGCGGGATAGGACTCACGATAGGTTCTGGATAGGCAACATATCCGTAGCGTTCACGCCACGCCGCGCCACGCCACGCCACGCCGCGTCACTCCCCGAACCGCAGCACCGCACCGCTCGCCTCACTAACACGCCGCGGGGCCCATGGGGACTCCCAGGGACTCATGCGGACCCCCGAGGTCCCTGATGAGCGCAAATGTGTATCATAGTGCGAACCATGCATGAGTACGTCTGCGCGCGCGAGTGCACGCATCCACCCATCTCGCCTCGGCCAAACGCTGCATCCAGAGGACTTGAGTTAGTCCGCGCTCAAACCGCGCACAGTAGAGCTGCGGCGCGCGATCTCTCCAAAAAGAGAAGAAAAAGAAGAAAAAGAAAGAAGGAAAGAGCCGCGGCGCACTCAAGTGTGCACAGGCACTCGGCGTCCGCGTGGACTGCGAGAAGCATAGGTCGTAGGCTCAGACTCGAACATGCTTGCTAATCCACATCTGTGTCCAGCTCTTTGCAACCGCCGGTGCGCACTCAGGCGTACTTGGATGTACTCGCGTCCCCCAACTCTGCTCTGCGCCCGCATTAATTTGCTCCGGCTCGCCATTTCGCGCTCGTTCTACGGGTACACTTCTGTGCGCTTTGGCGTACTTGCACTTAGTGAGGGGACTATGACAGACACGCTTGCTGCGGTCAGTCACGCTCGGGGTCGGTCCCCGGTGTTCGCGACTATGCAGTCTGATATGCCCACGTCCATGGAGATCATCGATGCTTCAGAAGGGCTGTCTCTCACCCGCGCATATCTACTCAACCTCATTATCACGCATGCTCTGGCGTACTTGCCTCCAACCGTACACTGGGCCCTCGTGCACCTTACCGAGTCATAGCCGCGTAGTTGGGGGACAAGCGCAGACATACTCGGACGTGCTCGCGCTCGAGATGTACTTCATATCGGCAAACGCGCACTCCGGCGTACCTCAATAAGACCACGTTCGCAAACTATGCAATGCGCAATAGCCTTCTACTACGCATTGCACTCACGAACCACAACTCCAAGCGCGCTGGCCACATACCAATAAAGGATTACTTACCATTAGTCCATGAGCAACGCGTTCGAAAGGGGAAGTCCTGAGGGGCGAGGGGGCGAGGGGGCGAGGGGGCGAGGAGGCGAGTGGTGTGGTTGTTCATTATGGTTAGGACGTGATGGGATGGTAACAAATACATCAGTAGCTGCGCTAGTTAGCATCGGAATCAGAGTTCATGCTCTCATCTCCGTCGTCAACGTTTCCGTCCACATCCAGAAGCGTGAAGTCGTAGTCCTCGTCGATCATCTCAAGAGCTTGGAGTTGGTGGGGCTTGAGCTTGGCCTTCCATCGCTTGCTGTAACAGTTGCGCCAGAGCCCTTTGGGCGCCGCAACGTTTGCGACTTTCCCTGTGTAGTTGCGTTGACGAGGTCCGTTACCGCCCTTGTAATCGCCGTCAACAGTGGGGTTCTTCCAGTCTTCATTGTACCAAGCCACAAGCTTGCGCATGAGGCTCTTGTACTTCTTGCTCTGCCACGCCGACTCGACGACGGTGAACGATGGCGGATGAAGCTTCTTTCCGTGCTCGTCACGGTCAGTCTCATCACCGCTCAAGTGCTCGGCCTTGATACGCGCGAAGAGCGCAAGGTGGCGGTCCCAACCCTTCTTCACGAGCACCTCTTGTCGAGTGACGAGCGACTATGGACAGAGGTAGGACGTCAGCAGCGAAGTTCAACGTGAAGGAGTATAACAACGCACGGTGTGCTTGCGCGAATTTCGTCTCATCCGCTCTTTCCTGCGGTCCATGGCAGATTGCTCTGGAGGTGACACAACTTTGCGATACTGAGTTCGGCATGTCTCCATGTACGTATCTAGAGCAGCGCCGATATGGTCGTATGTGACATAGCGCGCCGGGACGCCGGAGCTCTTATAGCCACCGCCTGTGAAGTCGCGCAATAGATGGCGCACGAAGTAGTCGCGTGCTTCAACGTTGAATGAGAATCCGGCCCAAGGCTTAACGAAATCGACGCGGAACTTTCGCTGGGCAAAGTAGCTGACTTCAGGGTCGTCCTCGTACTCTTGGATCTCGGCCTCTGTGAGCGGGGGATGAAGCCGTGCCATAGTCTTGTAGTCCTTCTCTTTGAACCCCAGTAGCATATGCAAGTGTTTGCGAACGACCCTCTGTTACAATCATGAGTGTAAGAGTCGACATCGGGATCAGGACAGCCGCGCACCTGAAGCTTCGTGAGATACTGCTTCTCTTGCAGGAGCATCTTCGCTTTCTCGGTCGCAGACATCGCAGTCTGAGCGGGAGCCGAAGGGTCAAGTACAATTCGTGTAGACATCCCCCGCGACGGGCGTTGTCGAGGAGTCATGGATTGGGCTTGGCGCCGGGCAACGACGGGAACCGTATGCTGAACCTCGTCGATCCTCTGATGGAGCCTCCTGACACTGCCGAGCATACGATCCCTGGAGAGCTGTATGTTAACAGAGAAGGAGAGGGCACAGGCATACAACGCACTGGAATTCGCGATTCTGCGCGTCTCGCTCATGTATCGAGTCGTTAATCTGCTGCACCTTGTCTAGTAACATCACAGCGAAGTTGGCGGAGATGCCTCGGGAGCTCTGGGCATCGTAGAGTACGTGAGGCCTGGATGCGAGCGCAAGAAGACATGACAATACATACCTGTGCATTGCCATCATGCGCACTTGGGTGATTCTGTCGCTGGGCAGCAGGCGTGCTTGATGATCCACCCTAAGTATTACAATCAGACCAGTATGCGGCACATGAATACATGCATGACTCACCCGTCCATCTCTGTCCAACGTATCCTCTTCCTCCATGTTGTCCATGGCCACCAATCCCTCAACGTCTTGGGCATCTTCGTCCATGGATATCTCAGCTTCTTGCATGGCACCGACACTCTCGTCCATCTCGTCGTTGTCGTCGTCGAAACCAATCCACGACCTCTGGCTATCATCTTCGTCCATGGGCTCCTTGTCATCTGTCGCGCTACTTTCTTCTTCGTCTTGAGATGAGGAGTGTCGGGTGATGTCCCTCGCATCGACGTCACCATCCATCTCTCCATTGCTCATAGGATCGTCCTGAGTCCGGTTGTAAGCGTACGTCGAGGTTCTACCGATACGGTATGTGCTTACAGTGTCTTCGATAGGGCTTAGGGACTCCCGAGCACGGCCTTTGCCCTTGTTCTGCCCCATTCCACCATGCTTCCCGTGGGCGAGCGCTCCAGGCACTCCCGGACCGGTATAGGCCTGAATAGAAGCGGAGAGGTGCGAATGTTGATGCTCGAACGATTGCTCGAGTGTTGGGTTGTAAGGGTGGAAGCTCCCTGGAGGCGGGGGGGCAGGCGGTAGATGATAAGGAGCGGCTAGCAGCGCCTGATGAGCGGGCGGGGGCGCGGGATACTGCGGAGGCGCATATTGATTTGGAGGACGTTGCTGGGGCTGGTAGTAACGCGGGTCCTCGGGCGGACCATGGACGTGCTATGCGCAATCGATTAGCACGGGAACGCGGTGATGTATAGGACTTCCGACCTTTGCTGGGATCTGCTCCACTCGATTCTGCGAGGGACCTGGATGAGCATGTGTGGGTTCAGGGCGGGCGTGCAGCGACTCGTGATAATTGTATGGTTCCATCCGGGCATATGGCTGCTGATGCTGAGTATATGATTGCTGTTGAGCGTACGGCTGCTGCTGTTGTTGTTGAGCGTATGGCGGCTGCTGCTGCTGTTGAGCGTACGGCTGCTGCTGTTGAGCGTACAGCTGCTGCCGTTGAGCGTACGGCTGCTGAGCGTACGGCTGTTGAGCATACAGCTGTTGAGCGTAGGGCTGCTGTGGCTGCGCGTACGGCTGCTGAGGGAGAGCAGGTGGCTGCTGGGGTTGGACGTGCAGCTGCTGAGGAGGTTGCGCGTACGCCCTCTGAGGTTGAGCATACGGCTGCTGTGGTTGAGCTTGAGCATATCCCTGCTGCGAGTGCGGCGATTTGCGTTGCTGTTGGACCTGGCCGTGCGATTCGACAGCACGAGTACTCCGGTGGTCTCGGAGCGCCGCAACGACGCGCCCTCAGCGCATAGTATCAGGCACCTCGAGGTATTGCGTCGACCGAAGACACTGAACGATTGAAAATCCCTCGGTTTCACACCCTGCAGACGGCTGCTAAAGCACTGCGTGTTCAACCAACCCCCCAAAAAAACACTCAGAACGCGCGCGAGAGCTACTGGCCTCGGCCTTCAGGCTCTACTTCACAGGACTTCACGAGCAGATTGGTCAATGAATCGTGCTTCTCGGTATTCTACAGTGGTAGCAACTCTGAGGTAGCAAGGCCTGCGCACGGCCGCCTCTCAAAGCACGATCTCTGACATGAACCCCCGTCCCCCGTCCCCCGTCCCCTGTCCCCCGTCCCCCGTCCCCCGTCCCCCGTCCCTCTCCCCGTACCTGTGCCATCATCAACAGCTTGACAAGCGAATCTACCAGGGGATAGTCAGCACCATTGGGCCCGGTGTGCAGCAAATCCAACTCACGGAATGCTAAACAGGGTCCCCGTAGATATGAAGTCCACAAATAGACGTTCGTTCACCGCCCCAATTTCCGAATACTTCAACGACCACGACACCGAATACCATCTTAGCGCTAACCACCGGAGCCTCGATGCGATAGGTCTGCAAAGGGAACGCAGCCAACGCATCGTAGTCGAAGTTCGCTAGAGGGAGGAACGTGAACCCGAGTGACTCCACAGGCCCCGGTCCGTACGACGCGACAGCGTCCCGATACTCCCGAAGGTCGGTCTCGTACGCCGCGTAGTTGCTAATGCCGTCTACTACACCCCATAAGATGACTCGATGAGGGGCTTGAGACCAGTGCACAGTCGGATAGGCCATATCGAGGGCCATGTACGTCGGTGTGATCTTCTGGGACAAACGTATACCGACCTGGCCCCGGTTCCCGGAGAAGGACCAACAGGGCGGACGACGTTGCGAATGCCCTTGCAGCGCGTTTTCCGGGATGTTGTCGGACAGCACGCCAAGGCTGTCGTTGGGTGCGGTAAGGTGAGGTATAACGCGTGCGCCTTGTTCGACGAGTGCGAAGTCACAGCGTTGTGCGGTGTTCTCGAGAGCGATTCGGATGGCCTGCTCGATCTGCTCTTGCACCGGCGAGCCAACGCGCGTTCGGGGAGCTGCCAGGGGTGATGCCAGGAGGGCAGAGAGTAGAACAGCCGCGATAGCCAAGCAAAGCCATAGCCAGTAGGATTGAACAAAGGCTGGGCGGTGAGTGGTGGCTTTGGCAGAGAATCGCGTCGGCGGTTCTGTGCGGCTTGACGCGATGAAGGGCTTCATGTCCAGTTCATCTCTCAGTATTACTGCAGGGCCGAAGTGGACTTGACGACGATCTAGATGAGTTTAGAAGGATATACTAGCATATCTACCACAACAATGACACTGACTGTGAGCGTTGAATGAATCCTCGAAATCAAACCTAGAAGGGTCAAACGGATCCCTGGTTGCTTGGCGTGCCATTGGAGATAGGATGGTGTTGGTTCGGAGCGACACAGTTGTGGACAAGACGAGAGGAAGAAGACGAGGGCAACGGGGTGCGAGGGACGCCGCTATATCCCAGCTGACGCACCTGTGCCACTCGGCCATCGCGGGCCTCGGCTCACCACGCTGCAACATGGAACACATGGCGATACCGCAAGTGGCTTGAAGTCGCTACGATGGAGCAGCCCGGTGTTGGTTCGCACATGTCCATGGCGGAAATCAATATCCCATAAACAAAACCGATACACTTATTACACTACCCTAATTGTTCCGACTCCCAAACTTCGCCGGGACAGTTCCTGAGGCCTACATCAGCATGGAACGAGTAGAAAATATGAAGTGCTCACCAGAGCGCTGCTGTTTCAGTGGAATCTGTCTGACGCCCCAGTCCGATAGCACCCAAGAGGGCTGCTTCTTCTTAAAGGTGACGTAGAGTCGCCTACCATCCTCGCGCAAGTGGCCTTCGGAGATCGTGTTCCAGACCGCACGACCATCTTGAATCGCAGTACAGACCCAGAGTCGAGGAGCGTCCACGCCCATGATCTGGTTGTAGAACAAGTCGCCGATGGCGAGGTCGGGCCGCTCACCAAGCTCCGGGGGTTCAGCAAGG
Organism: Cubamyces sp. BRFM 1775; assembly: GCA_022385745.1. Lineage (NCBI taxonomy): Eukaryota > Fungi > Basidiomycota > Agaricomycetes > Polyporales > Polyporaceae > Cubamyces > Cubamyces sp. BRFM 1775. Next base: position 60,715 of record MU278590.1, read on the forward strand.
GGGGTGCGAGAGAAGCACTTCCAATAGTATGTCACGCAATCCTTGTCCTTCGTAGACGACGTATGGTGCTGCCTCATGAAAACGGGTTCCCCGTTCTAAACTGCATTAGCGTGAATGGGATATGTCAATGGCAAGTACTAACCTGTACACCATAACGCGTCCATATCTCTGTCTCGCTCGACGGCGGCGGAATACATTCAGTGGGCCCGCGAGAACGCGAGCGTGAGCGACGAGAGCCGTAGGCAACGGGAGCATCGTCGTCGGACGCATTTGAAGTCATGGAAGGATTCCTCGATACCGTTTGACGAGCTTTACCTTTACGCGACGAAGAGGTAGGTTGAGCCGCACTGTCGAGGGAAATCTCGGACGAGGGACGCCCTTGCCCCGCACCAGCACCGTTGCCACTCGGCGTCGGTGGTCGACCACTGCTGGAGGAACCCGAAGGAACCATGTTGAGTTCGCCGTCGGTCTCGTTCTCCGAATCTGAGTCAGCGCCCTGCATCTGACGAGTAGCCCTGCTGAGAACACAGCGAATGCGTCACTGCACGTATCAAATCGCTTTGTCGAAGACGTACCCTGTTGTGAGACGACGAGTCTTGAATTGCCGTGTTATCGTCGGCACACTCCGTACCCGCCAAGGTGGTGAAGGAGCTTTGACATCAACATGAGTTGTCGTATTTTTCAGAATAGCGGTGGTCGCGCTGAATCTGAATTTCGCAGCCTGCCTGCGGTGAGGCGACATGGATTAGGCCCTTAAAGAAGTGTGGTAGCGACGAGAGACGGCTGATCCAGAAGTACGAGAGGCATCAGTCATAATAAGGAGACCCCAGACAAACGCCTATTGCAGCCTGAGGCCGGAATGGCGGGACAAGGGAAGACGCATGATGCGCGCGCCAGAGCTCTGTGGGCAGTAGTCCAACAAGGTAAACATAGGTAAACATACCGGTCCGTTCCAGTCGGAGAAGATCGCTCGTGTCTTCAGAACACCAGGCTCGACTCATCGTAACTCGATATTGGTGTAGATACGTAGGGAACGTCATATAGGATACACAGTCACAATGACGAATTCACAGACATCAACACTACACGTAAGTTGGATTCGTTGATGACCGGTCGCCACGAACATGCTTATCCACGGCGATGTCATAGAGGACCATAAGAACGTCAGTATAAGCAACGATCACAAGCCCTCGCGAACACGTTCGGCGATGAGGTAGGCTGTGATATCGGCGGCAAACGCCAAGAATATGATCAAGGCTTTTGAGAGCGCGGACGTCGTCTACAACACCAAAGTGCTTTGAGTTCGAAGTTAGATGTTTCGTGAAGTGTTAACCACGTACTGTAATGGCCAGATGGTTGACTTCGGAAGCTCTCGTCTTTGACGTACCAGAGGCTTGCGGGGCAACGGCTAAAATCAATGAAAGGGCACTGCTCCCCATGATTGTATGGGATCGTGCCTACCTTTCGTGCGTCCCTCTTCCGCTTTCCAGAGAACCACAAGCGACCCAGACTCGTCTTCTATGGCACCAGCTGCGAGGAGGAACTGATCGCTTTCGCTGTTATAGTGAGCCTGCCGCAAGTGGTGAGCGTACGATCTGAATTCAAGGCGCCGGCACGGGGTTCACGTACTGCTATCGCCGAGACTCGGCTTCCACCTGAGTGAACAAGTTATATCGGAGACGTCTATGAATATTAGATGTGCCTGACCTGGAACCTCGAGTGTCTGCATCTTTCTTGATAGTGCTCCCTCAACATACCAAAGATCCAACACTCCAGCAGTGCTTCCGCCCAAAATGGCGTTGCCGCCATGTACATATAAAACAGGGACCGGGTACCCCTTCCCGACCTTGTGAAAGAGCGAGAGAACAATAGATCCCATGTCCAGGTTGTATACGTCGAATCCGTTTACCAGGTTCGCAACTGCGATATGCAGGGCATCAGGCGAAAGGCTGGAGCTCGCCCTATAGCGAAGTCGATAGCTGTCAATCGGGTCAATAGAGGAAACAGCGGCACGTACATGAAGCCTGAGTCACAATTCCCGAATTGCTGCAGAATACTCCAGTCTCGGGTGTCATAAACACTGGATATGATGTCGTGAGATAGCACGCTGAGGAGATGTGAGTCCGCAGAACTTACTAGATCCCGTGGGACATAAATGTCACCAAAAGTATGCTTGAGGCGCGCCGATGAGTACGATGAGTACCCCAGTGCAAGCCAGTCACTATAATTTCTTCTCCTGATGTCGCAATGGGTGAGTCGACCTCCTTCTCCAGGGATAATAGACTCTCATCTACACAAATCAGGACGAAAGACCTTGGTAGATTAAGAGGTCGGCTTACGTTGGCTCATATCCCACACAAATACCTCACTATGCGCCCCGGATGCGAGGAGGCTGCCACTAAGTGCCAAGTGTTCTACAGGATGAGAGTGACACCATTTGCCTTGAACACTGACTTCTTCCTGGTAGCGTCATAAGCGATCAGTTCGCAACCCGGTGGTTAGGATGAACATGTCATAATTCACATCACCAATACATAGCTTGGCAATAGTACCATCCGCCAAACCGCAGATGATCGTATCGGAATCGGCCCATAACAAGGACAGTATTGATGTCCCCGCCGTATAGAAATGCAGGAGTTCGCCGGTGGAAGGGTCCCATATACACATTTTACCGCTTAGATCAGAGCTGGCGAGGAATGCGCCATTGGGAGAAAACGAGACTTGAGTAACACCTTGAGTGTGCGCCTCCGACAGTATCCGGACTTGACGGTACTTCATGACGACAACTTCGTGGGGAATCTTTGGCCTAGGATGTCAAACAGAGGGCCTCAGAGTCAAAAATTATAGATCAGCGATACAGTCGGAGAGCTCACCTCCAACGTCTTGTAAAACTAATGGTCGAACTTGCTGCAGCGTGCTCGAGGACACGCCTTGGCGCATGTCGACGCTTGTTGATGGCATGTCACATGGCGTCACCGAGGAGCACTGAGCGCTTAGCTTTGATCAGAGGGCCGACTCGAGTGCTAGTCATCGTCATCGGCATCCTCTCCTCCGCTCCTCCTCTCACTCATGGACATGCTGTGGACGTCATTTTCTGCGCATACTAGCATCTCGACTCGATGATCGCCACTGTGCAAGATACGATACCATGAGACAAGCACTTTACGCCTGCATTAGCGCGCGCCGCAAAGCATTGAATTACTAGTACATCATGTGCAGCGTCTAGTCATGGCGCACTCTGAAGTTTGCCGCCGCTGGATGTCATGCACGCCTGAGTTCGGCATCATAGCATGGCAAGTACCAAGGTGTTCGCACGATACTCGTTGCTCATGCCCCTTGCCCTCCGGCCTCATTCATTGCAGACCTCGCGTCCCGTAACGTTGTGAGACTGCCCTTCAACCCAAGTCGCTGAAGACATGTATCAAAGCAAGCGTCGCACATCGCGTAAGGCGATGAGTCTTGATGGCGTTGCGGTATCATAAGCTCACTGTGATTTATGCAGAACGTCGGCGATTGGGTATACTCCACACAGGTTGTCAGTCCTCTCTGTGTACAGAAGTTGCGCGCCGACGCATTGTGAAGTTACAGAAACGTACGCGATCAGAGATAATGTAAAACCTCTGGCTAACACGACTTAGATATCTGCAAATTGACTGAAGGCCTTCGTTCTCTGACCGACGAACTCGCGCTGTGCAAGAAGGCCTTGTGCGGTGACAGCCTGGCGTGCAACAGCGCTATTCAAGCGGATGCGTACCGCTCTCTTTGGTACCTCACTCACGCCCGTGCTACGCAACTTGAAGGGTTGCTCGTGAGCCATGTTGGCGAAGACGTCGTGCGGCCTTATCTACCTTACCATGCCAGGTTCCGCGAGCTCGATCGCGATCTCATAGGTGAGCATCTCAAATGTTATGCGCATCGACATCTGGCCGACCAGCCTCCGCCAGTGTAACCCCACCTCTGTGTTGTTCTTGATCCATTCGGCCTCGTTACCCCCGGACCTCCCATCCACGTTCTGCTCTTGTCGTAGGCACAAACATATATGAAGCTGACTCGGATGTCCTCTGATGTATCGCAATTGATGTCTAAACATTCAAATACATGGATGATACAGGCGAGATCGTTCAATGTACGTGTACATGGCATACAGGAGTAGAAGTTGAGAAGTACAAGGAATGCCCCCTGCTTACAATGCGCGCTCGACCCTCCGATGTTCTGCTAGGATGGAGTTGAGGTCGGTATACTAGCATGTAAAGCGTTAGCAATGTGCCTAGGGGTGTACCAGGACGACGCCGCACCTGTTCTTCAAGCCTCTCCACTGTCCCGACAATCTCTGTGACCTGTAGCACGCTGAGGGCGAGCGAACGTACAACGTAGAGGGTACTCACGATGCCCGGAAGCCTCTCAATAGCTGCGGTAGCAGCATATCTATCACGACGGATGCGAATCACCTTCAGCACCTCGTCTAAGATGCCCTCTAATATCTGGGTCTCCTTCTGCAACTGTTACGAACGTGTTAAGCGTTGGCATGGACGGAAGGCTTGACAGACGTACCTGATCAACTGTTAGCTTCCGGAACTTGGACTCGCGATGGTCCAGCACAACCACAATATCGAGGTGTTGAAAGCTGTGTCCAGTGAGTATTCGAGTACACAACGGGTGGTGGCAGGCTGGGCGACGTGATACGTACTAGCGAAAACCGGACGGTGATAAGTTGACGACCAAGTTCTCATTTCTATCTCGCACGATCTTGACTCGAGCGGCGAGACACTTAATATCCCATGAATCGAGTCTAAACGGACCAGGAATAATATATGCAGACGGACTGACCTCACGCTTCAAAGCTTTCTGGACGAAGTATTCGGCGCGCGGTCCAGCACGTCTACCCTCACCCTCCAGGATGATACTGTCTTTGACTGAGGAGTTTCTATTAGCACGGAGAATAGCATCGCAGGCGGGTCACTGTAAGCACATACCTCGGTCGACCAGATCGAGGAGGAGAATGGTGTTCTGATCGTTCTTCGCTACTGTGCTCAGGACAGTGCGTACGCCTAACACACTCAGGAATCAGTGGTGTGGCTCTCGAAGAGCGTGAGGTGTGACGCACGTCGCTGGTAGTTGATTGAAGGCATTGGTGCTTAAGTCTTCAGTGCGCCGTCTTGCCAACGCAGGATATCGCGGGGGTTCGAAGTTGTCCAAAGTCGCGGCCATGGTCTTGTATGTCAGGAATACCAAGGAGGGTACAAAGACCATATTGGCAAGCGCGCCACTGGCGTACGCCGGTTTGTGCTGACGGTACATTATGGATGCCGCATAAAGGCTTTGGTACTACGCATGAGGCCGCACGCCGCCGCACGCCTTGCGGCGGCCCGCGCGAACCGTGGGGTTCTGCGTGGACGGGTGTGGCTCTGGTGTGGTTCTGCGTGGACAGGCGTGGACTGACAAGATGTGGCGCCTATGACCCGAGCGCTGAAAGTTGTCGAGCCGCGCAATCTGACACTGAGGTCGTTCAGATCATGCGCGCTATCGTTTGCAATTCTACGAGACGAAGTCTTGTACATAAGGTAATCACAAGTACTGTACGGCCTCATCACACTCTTATAACTCAATTGCCTTGCAGGTATGCGATACGGTCGCCCGCCTGATCGATTCGTTCCATGAGGTCTCTGTTCTTGTACGCAATGCATGTCAGTACCATTGATTGGCCGCGAGTCGAGAGTGCTACTCACTGTTTCCTCGAAGTAGCTTATAGTATCAAATGTGTCGCCCATCTAGAAATTTGTGAGACTATGCGCTGCAACATGCAACAAGAGGACAAGAGGCTTCTTACCAACTCGGGGAGTCTGCGGGCATCCCTGAGCGACGCCGGCGGTGAAAGGCCACTGAGGGCCTGTTGAATGTGGGAAACGATGCTGGCCATGTTGATATACTTAGCCCTAGCCTGTGAACGTGGCGCGTAAGCTGTCAGTAAGAGACAGCATACATACAGGCTCGGGGCGCACCTGTTCTTTGGTTTGAGTCAGAGAGAATGGCGGAGCGCCTGAAGCTTGAAGCCGATCGGGCTCTTGGTTGTAGCTAACAGAGATGGGGAAGTCGGCGGTCATTGATGGTGCCGAAGGCCAGCTCAAACGAAGAGACCTACTAGGTTTGCCCAACCTCGCTGAATGAAAAGAGGCCGTTATCGTCCACGGTGATTCTTCCAGCTTGGATCCATAACGTGTGAGGCAATCATTGTCAGGTATCCCAGACCTCGTACGCACTTCTGACTCCAGAGCGCGCAAGGCGACCTCGCACTCAGCCGACGGAACCGATGCAAGAGCGGTTCTATGTTGCGTGAGGACTACAACAAATCAGCTTCCGCTTTTCGCAGAGGACCATAAGCCACATACTACGGTTGAGGAGATCCTCAAATGTCACAGTCAATGTCTTGTCGCACACAAGCTCCCTCAGCACCCGGTTAACAGCTACAAAGGGATATTAGTCACAGCCTCAATGTCAGACACCCGAACTCACATTCGGCGCACGCTGAGCTGGCCATAGTGATGTTTCCCGCTGCAATATTCAGTTCACTCTACAGGACAACTCAAGGTAGGGGAGGGGCGGGAGAGCGAATCGTCCGTCGCAGTGAGGGCGAAAGGGAGGGTGGAAAGACTCCGAGCAAGAGTATGGGCAACGGAATTCGACACGAGCCGTGGAGTGCAAGTACAACACGTGGTGATCCGGGGCCGACCGCATGTTGCCTAGCGTCCACCAACCACGACCAGAGCTGTATAGACCGACTAGTAGAAAGCCTCGTGGGGACAATCGATCTTGATTTCGCAGGGATGTTCTCGTTGGACGAACACACAGTTGAGATTAATCGGCCCAAGCCAAAGCACAAAACACGACAGAACAGGATCAGAGTAGCAAACAACGATACGGATGGGTCAAGTGTGGTGCAGAGCAAAGCGATGTATCATAGCGAAGGGGCTTGGAAAACATGGCAAGTGGCAGGAGATATTGGCGAGGAAGGCGGTCGAATGACCGGAAATCGCGGGACACGCTCGATATTTGGTTAACGCGTCAATGGCTTCCCAATGATCTAAGCAATTCGCATTAGTATCAAAAAGCAGACTGGACACTCGTCTCACTCGTAATTTGGCCTTGAAGGACTTTAAGGCAGAAGGGTCGGACTTGGACGTGTGCGGAGGCTCGACGCGATTGGTCTGCTTGGGAATGGGCTTGAGGGGCGACAGACGATTGATATACTCCGTCATCTCATCGACCTTGACGCCAACAGAGACGTGCGTCACGCGTAAGGTTTCCATCAGGTTCCCTAGCCGTTCGTGTATTCTGGCTAGAGCCTGCAACCTGCCGTGCATGTTGTCGAAGTGAGCACGTTCTTCCTCTGCGTTGGCGAATGCTACATTTGTTATGAAAATGTCGCTGCAAAAGGAAGACCCTGGTGAGTACTTTTCGCTAGTTCACAGAGACTTCGACACGTACCCCATATTCCGCGAAGTCGAGCGCGGTTACGACTAATGCAAGATGGCGTCTGAGAGGTTCGGTCAGCCATGGATGGGCAACGGAGCGGGAAGAAGAGACTCGCTTCACGGTAATGACAGACGTTAGGACTCAACGGTAAAGACAGTCGGCGGGGACGAAGCTGTTACCCCCAGCAGGCGTGTAGCTAAGCCAGAACTTGATGATGAGAAACAGAGCAAGGGTGGGTGCCAGGTTGGTGCCAGGTGGGTAAAGCTCCCACGTTCAGCGCAAAACGGGGGCACGTGATCTTCCTATGGCTGGCCAGCGACGCCTGTGCACCTCTGCGCACTCCTGGGTCTCTCGAGCTCATCTACCCTCACTATCGCACTTGGGCCAACAGGTGCGCATTTGCGTGCGTTCTCCTCATAGTCACTGCATAGTTATCTCCAGATTGCGCCCATAAGCCTTGTACCCAATCAATTTCGCTTTCGCTACGCCGGACACCCAGGGCCTCTCGGGGCCAACCTAGGACACCAGTGTGCACACACCTGTTTCTCGCAAGCTCGGAATGTGGCATGGATAACTGATGCACACTGCACACCTACTCCATTGTGCAGCTGATCCGACAGTCTGCTAAGGGCCCTTCACAGCGATGCCAAAGTTCATTGACAAAGGGCTCTCCCTTGTCTTCTTGTCCACAAAGTACAAACTTGAGGAGCCTACGCGAGTCACTCCAAGTTCGCCCTCTCTGTCGAACGCCCCCAAACCATCCTGGCACAAGTGCTTGCATTTACACCTGGTCTCATCATGTCCACTTCTGCCGCCGCCGCCGCCGCCGCCGCCGCCGTCGATCGTACGCAGGACGAGGATAACCACAACGCTCCCTCATCCTCTCCTGCGCCAGATCCTATCGCCCAAGAAGAGCCTTCTACGCCTTCTACGCCTCCTCCCGAACCCCTGTCTGTCGTTGACTCCGACAGCTTTGAATTTGCTGCGTCTCTGCCTACCATGTCTCCCGTCATACCCACGACGCCTGCACCTCCCGCGTCCCCCGCATCATCTACGACTTCCTCCGTCTCATCTGTCTTGTCTCTGACCCCATCTACACCTCCGAGTATGCTGCGACGTCTCAATGTCCACCGCCGCGGCGCCGCTCCCGAGCCCGCTGATAGCGGCACTGTCGAGCCTGCTGATAGCGGCGCTGTCGAGCCTGACGATGATTTTGAGGGCTTGGTGTCTTCCTTTGCTGGATGGCGATTGCAATCCAGACCTGCTACCCCTGCACCATTCTCGGGCGTGCGGCATGCTGTGGCCGATAGTGCGAACTTCACGCGTACGGTTTCTGCGGTGAAGCGCCAGCAGGTACGTCCAGAGCTTGCTACAGCGTTGTTCTTATACTCACCGATCTTGTAGTCCGATCTCAAGAAGCTCGTTGAGACCTTGGAGACGGAACTCTCGCAAGTACACAACAAGGTATCCGAGTCGCTCGACACTTCCACCAACTTACTCCTACGCACGCAAGGTATGTCGCCGACCCTCCCTTGTTACCCCTAATGCTTATGTCGCGCATGTAGAGATGATCTCCAGTGAGCGCAAGAATATGGAGAAGCGCCATGAGAGTACCGCATACAACATCGGTTCTCTCGAAACGAAGCTCAACAAGGCCCAACGCAACATCGCGACCTTACAAGCCCAACATATCGCCGACAAGGGCCTTATAGAGAAGCTGGCCAACGAGATTGCGGCACTTTGGGATCGTCAAGAAGAGATCGGTTGTCGACTTCAGCGTGCCGAGGACACTGAACAACACGTCCGACAGCTCGCCGAGAAGCTCAGGGAGCTCTTGTATGAGGTCCGGGAGCGCGAGTCCGAGGTTCGCCGAGGGCTCTCCTCGGTGATGCCTTCCCTTGCAGAGGAGTTGGATTCAGCTCAGCCATCCGTACGGAGCAATGTGCGTGTTGAATGACTGGCTTGATCTTCGGCTACTCATGGATTTCATGTTCAGGCCGTAACCACCGCTTCACACAAGATGTGCGAATTGCTTTGGGACATCATAGCTAAGGTGGATACCTGTCTTCACTCTGCTGTTTGTTCGCTCTCTGATGCTCCGCAAGGTGTTCCGTGTTCAAGCCGGCGTCTGGCACCTTGCAAGCCAGTCTCTCCTCGCTGGCGTCATCTGTTCAAGCCGCGCCGTAGTCAGTGGACTTCAGACCGGCAACGTCGTCATCACCGTCATTGCCGCCGCTGCCGCCAAGCCGTTCAAGTCACCTGCCGCGGTCATGATAGCGGCGCGTACTTTTCACTTCATGAAACATCTGCTCGTCCCCTTCGTCATCGCAATGTTGATTTACGCCGCTTCGTCCCTCATGTCAGGGCGCGCAGCACAGTCTCGCGGAGACTCTCCGATCTGGGACTCGCTCTGAGCTGCTCGGCGCGCATCAGTGACACATGTAGTTATCCAGTAAAATTCATGTTGCGCATCTATCATTCTATCGATCGTGTGTTCCCCATCACAACCCGCGTGGATCAAGGCAGATCCCGACTCAACGCACGCGTGCCACTTCGTGCCACCTCCTTGCTCATGACTTCCATCTCCTCCCCTCTTGCTCACATTATCGCTCGCGCCCTTCGACAATGCCTGTTGAATCCCCTTGTTTCTGCAGCGTCTGCGTCCTGGGGACATACGAAAACCATCGGGGAGAACATGTGCCTGGAACTCTTCAGCTACCACGTACTAGGCAGCTGCATGCCCTTGCAGATCGCAAGCGAGAACTCACAGCTGACGCAGCTGCCCAGGATGCTCAAACAGTTGAGAGTAGCATCATGCTGGCGACTATGGCGACGGGATCTACACCATCGACTGCAAGCCCCCACGGTATACCCGTGATTCAAGAGGGTCCTAGGGTCCCTCCTGCCCCAGACGCCCACACCACTGAGGTCAGCCATCTATCCGCTACACCAGCTAATTCCTACGAGCTAACCACAATTTCTAGGCGTCGCCGATGCGACAGGAAAATCAGCCGATGTCTGTAGATGGAGAGGACCTGACGACTTCGGCAGCAGTAAGTCCTTCCTTGCTATATGAGTGAGCCTACTGACAAGATCGTGGAAGGATACCGCGGAGAAGACACAATGTCGCATCTCGGAACTATCTGCAATAGAAAGCCGATTGCACCATCGTTCGCGCAGGGTTACTAAGTGGACCCAGTTGGTCTTCGAGAGCGCTCCTCAAACCAGTTTGGATAAAGTGGTCCCTCTTGCGCCGAACGTCCCGGGAAACGTCGAGTTCGAGTCGTACCGCTGCTGGATACGTGCAGAAATTGAACGCTTTCAAACAGAGCTTCTGCCTATCGAACATCGCGATGCGGATCAGAGGCGCTTGCGTCTTCTGCGCTGGCTGGAGTCCGAACTTCGTCGGCTGAACATGCTCGAGGAATACTGTTGGGATCGCGCGAAAATCCTAGCCAGGCTTCCTGGCTTCTACTTCCTCCCCGACGAGGATGAACCACTCATAATCCGCCCTCGTGAGTAACAACTTGGATTTTGTGTTCAAGGTGACCGAGAACTTCACCAGCGCCGATACCAGAGGTAAGGCGGAACCTGCAGCCTTTTCTCATAGCGGCCCTCTTCATGGTGTGCGCGCTGCATTCTCTGGCTCATGTCGCCCGTCCATATGCGAATCTGGTCTTGGCGACAATCAAGATCGTCATTCTGGGTACGATCATGGCTTGCGGAGGCTCTTCGAGATTGTCGGAGCTGCAAAGGAGCCTCCTACAGCGCATCCCATCCGACGTCCGTTCGGCAATAGACATGCTCGGCCTAGAACCCGACCTCACGGTTTACGCGGCTTGCCCCCAATGCTTCGCGATATATGCGCCCACACCACAGGCTCACAACCGAAAGCTTTCGTACCCCACTCGATGCACGTTTGTGGAGACTGACAAGGCGCCTTGCGGCGAGGGTCTGCTGGAAGATAAAGCGCGCCGCAAGAGCAGACGAAAGCGCAAGCGGAGCTCGACGACCGAAGACGATCAGACGCCCGACAACTCCCCGCGCTGTCCATTCATTTTCCGGAGCTTCCCTTCGTGGCTGGCTGAGTTTCTCTCTCGACCCGGGCTCCCGGATCTGTTGAAGAGGGGGTGGAACAGCTCGGCATCCATGGCAGCTGGCGTCTGGTCGGATATCATGGACGCACCTGCGCTGCGTGACTTCATCGGGCCTGATGGGCGCACACCATTTTCAGTACAGGTCGACGGCTCCTTGCATCTTGTCTTCTCGCTTTTCGTAGACTGGTTCAACCCGTATGGGAACAAACAGGCCGGCAAGAAGCATTCAATTGGCGCGATATATATGGTCTGCCTCAATCTTCCTCCTCATCTACGCTACCGCCCGGAGAACATCTACCTCGTTGCCATCATTCCTGGGCCGAATGAACCGCGCGGCCATCGCCTGAATCACCTACTCAAGCCACTCGTCGACGAGCTACTCCTCCTCTGGGCGCGTGGGGTCTACATAAGCGAAGTGGCTGGGCGAGATGCGGGGTGTCTCGTCCGAGCTGCCGTCATACCGCTTGTCTGTGATTTGCCCGCGCTTCGCAAAACGGCAGGATTCAGCCATTATACGGCCCATCGGTTCTGTTCGTTTTGTGCGCTCCTGAAATCCGACATGAACAACTTGGATCGAGACAACTGGCCACCGTCTTGTACCTGGAGCGAGCATCTCAGAGCAGCGGAAGCGTGGCGAAGCGCGTCTACTGATGCTGAGCGCAAGCGGATTCGAGATGAGTCTGGTGTACGTTGGTCTGAGCTGCTGAGGTTGCCATACTGGGATCCGACTCGGTTTGCGTTGGTCGACACTATGCATAACCTATTCTTAGGCGATCTCCACCATCACTGCATAGAAATATGGGGCCTCAAGACCGCAGAGGGCCGTGGAAAGCCCAAGTGCAAGCAGGCTATCGTTCACAGCCCGGACATGCAGCAGTCCACCCTGGATCGTCTCGTTGCGGCGCTCAGGAAGGGGTCGTTCAATGCGGTGAGGTCCACTCGGAAGGACTATCTAGAAGCAGTGGTCGAATACAATCCATCCATCGTCGTCGAGCCCTCCGAGCAGACGAAGGTTGGATATGCTTCAAAGTTGTTGGAATGGGTACGTTTGGCCGCAGAAGGCTCATCGCGATCTTCTCGGGCTTACCCGCATTGTGCCAATAGGTATCCCTTGCTCCGGCAGGCGTTGATTCGCTCCTAATCCCCCCCGTACTCCCTTTCGCCACAAACCAGTTTCACCTCCAGGGCGCCGCACCACAGCAGGAAGAAAATCCCTACGCAAATTCGGTCTTCACTGGGACGGTTTTGGCAGCCATCAGGCAGGATATCGCTGCTGTAACTCTCCCTTCCTGGCTGCCGAGGCCTCCGCGCAATCTGGGCAGCGCCAGTCATGGTAAACTCAAGGCAGACCAATGGCGCACGGTGTGTACTGTCAACATGGTAATCACGCTGATACGACTTTGGAGTGCATCCTCTGCGACCAACGACGAGAAGCTCGCGCTCGCAAACTTCTTACACCTCGTCGCTGCTGTGGATCTAGCAACGCGCTACTCTATGTCAGCTGAGCGGGCCCGCAGGTTCAATGACCACATGCTCGAGTATACCCGCGGCCTCCGTTCGCTCTATGGGGCTGACCTGGTACCTAACCACCACCTCTCCCTTCACCTCGCCGATTGCCTCCTGTTGTTTGGGCCCACCTTCTCGTGGTGGGCATTCCCGTTCGAACGTTACAACGGCCTCTTGCAGAAACTCAACACGAACCACAAGCCAGGTCGGTACAATTCTCAACGAGCCTGGTATTCATAAGAACTCACAGCACCGTCGCAGCGGACATGCCAAAAACGTTCATGCGTTCTTTCTATATTGGAGCACGACTACGTTGGATGGTCGACATCGACTCACAAGCATGGCCAGATCAACCTGAGTTCCGGGATGTCCTGCAAGCCTTCCATTCGGCCTTCCAGGATGCGGCGCGTGGAAGCCGCGCCATTCACTCTTCCGCTCTACTACCCAATGAGCACGACTATCCACATGCTACAAGCAATCGCACAGCTGGGAAGGAAGAGGTACTTGGACGCAAATTGTATGATGTGTTGTTGCGCGCTGTCAATACTCGGCTACCCGTGGGCATTGAACCGTACGCATCTCGATACGAACCCCAATACAGCAACAGCCCTTTCCTCCCTTCTACCGCCATCTTCTCACCGTCAATCACTCACGCTGGCGTCACTATCGCTACGCACCAGAGTCGGCCAGGCAACTCGTTCGTGCTCTTCCGCGAGGGTGGGAGCGGGAATCCCAGTCGGGTTTGTGCTGGGCAAGTCCATCGCATCTTCCAGCATACACGTACACAGGGCGGTTCAACTGTGTCCGACACCTACCTCGTTGTGAAGCAATTTCGAGCACTGTCTTCTTCTCACGTCACGTGCGATCCCTACAGGCGGTTCCCCGACGTTTACGCTTGGCTCTGCTATAATGAGACAGACGACACGGAGCTAATCGTTCCCTTATCAAACTTTGTATCGCACTTCGCTTCGTACGTCTACACCCCTGCTGGCATTGAAAGGGAGTGCATTGTGGTCAAATTGTTGGACAGGGTGAGCATGGTTGCTATTCGCTTCATAGTCGACGTGACTGACCCAACGATCAGAGCTAGGTGGTTGCTGTGGCATCAGAAATTGCCGTCTTATCCATGCTGTTGTAATACCGTGCTTAGGTTGAACTCACTCTATTCAACCATCTTATGACTGATGAGCTTAGCGTCGGACGTGCGTGGACATATGTTCTAAGGGAAGTCATCTGTCATCTCTCCATGTATCGGGGAGCATCTGAAGCCGTCCGAGCCAATGCGAGTACGTTCAAGTTGGGTACGTAGAACTGACCCCAAGCGCGAGCGCGCTAGCTCCAACAGCCCACCCTGGTGTCATCTGGGACTCATCATCTCCCTCGTCGACATCTTCGACGCCGCCAGGGTCCAACGGCGCAGTGAGCGCAGGTGAGATACGACTTACTGCCAGAGTTCGCACGATACTCACACTAGCAGTAGGTGAAAGCTAAGCCCCCGACGCGTGCGTACGCTAGGACGGGACAACCTCGCAGGCGGCCCCTCGCGGACATGAGCGATCACGGACACGAAGACACGAAGATCTGGCAATGGGCTGCGAGCCCGCCTGGTTGCATACGTGAGCTTGACGGTGCTTCTCGGAGCCCCACCAATGAGTGACGGTTTGCGTCGCGCGCCCGACGCGTTCATCAGCGCGACATCGACTTTGGATCGAAGGCGTGTTTGTGAACCTCAGCGATACCCGCCCGCGCGACTCGGAATGGCATGGGCGCTGAGATGTCAACAGGCCAAGTATGATAGGTGGTTTCTTTGTGGTGGCTTTTCGGATTATGCTAATCTGCGTTATGATGGCGTTTGCGGGTACACGGTGGTCTTCGCCTGTGCGTGGAAACGCCAGAAGCTTGAGTACGATATCGGTGAGCGCTGTAATCTCAGATGTCGTGCGCCGCCAGTACCTCAGTTTTGGCGAGCCTATGCGCTGCATGCGCGACATTGCGCTCGCGCACGTTTTCTTGATAACTTTGGGGTCGCGTTCTAGTTGTAAGCGGTGCAGGGCGACGGGCCACTTCAAGTTCCTGAGCGCGTTCGCGTGTGTTGAGGTCCTGGGGCGCTCAGGTACAATACCCTCCGTAGCGCTGAACAACACGAGTGGACTCCGAAGGACTTTCGGCGGGCGCGGGGCGCGGGGCTGTGGCTCGGAGGGTGGCGCCTGGCGTCGTCGGGCGCGGGGGGGCGGCGCGGGGGGGCGCGGTGTGGTGTGGTGTGGTGTGGGCGTTACAGATAGGTTTCTTTTTCCTGTCCTATAGCGAAGCCTATCACGGGGTGATAAAGGAAGCCTATCCGTGTACGCGATCAATGTCACGGATAGGTTTGTGGAAGTTGTGGTTATCGCAGCATGTCCGTGAGCCGAGACATACCGGTGATATTTCACCTTGGCGTCTTCGAAAGCAAGCGTATTATCGAAAGGAATAGGTGACCTCCCTCAAATCTTACATTGTCCTGAATATGTTTACAATCGGCGCAACAATGCGGACTTCAGATATTCCCCGAAGGGGCAATGTTTTACAACCCTTTGAGGCTCGTACAAAAGCATACAATCAGCCTTCGCGCAAGTAAAACAATCACAGTCACGGATAGCCAACGTATCCAGTTGATCTATAGTCTTTCTTACCGGCAACACCATAATTGGGCTAGATATGCCACAGAAAGGTTCCTCGGCCGTAGGCTCTCACCGCACAAGATGTTCACCGGTCTTGTTAAGCTATTGAGGTTCCTGATATGGGCGTACTGGCCAAGTCATAGCAAATATATCAGCCACAATGAGTTGTTGTGGATGTATCTGAGCCAGTATTACTACGAGCGCCATCTCATGCCGCTCTCTGGCCTCCGGATCCAGCGCGCTGCCTGTAGTGTCCGCAGGCGTGGCCTGCACAACGATCAGCACTACGGATACAATAGAATATAGAGAGGTGCGAGCCAGCGGTTTCCCGTCTAGATAGTCTTCGATAGGGAGGATAGACGAGTTACAGGAGTACAAGTACGCAGGGACTGAGCACGAGTAAAACGAAAGCGAGACTGAGAGTAAGAGCGAGAACGAGACCGAGGGAGCGAGATCGATCGATGACGATTCAACAGACAGCCCCGTCGACTGCCTTGGACGACCGAGACGAGCACGCGCGAGTGGAGCTCGATAGGGAGGGGATTCGAAAGTTGTGTCGAGTGCCTAATACAAGGATTCTGTCCGACGGACTCCGTGGAGCTTATAGGCAATGATCCGATAGGCGACTTTGACGCGTTCCAGAAAGAGAGGCGGTTATATGTGGGCTTGTACGAGTTGCGGAAGCGTCGGGCTTCGACGAGAGCGGCGGGAACGAGGTCCGGAACGAGAGGCGCCGAAAACGCGTGGATTAGGGCTGGCTTTCGAGTCTTCGAACGCGAGTCTCATCACAGCCCTCCTGGTCTTGACGTCGACTGCCTCCAGCACGCCTCCAAGATTAGCTGTTGACGGGATCCCAGGCCCAGCTCAGCGGCGGATGAGCGAGGTCGGGAGGTGGGCGATTCCAGCTTCGCACGGTGTCGCCGTCCGCAGTATATGATAGGTACGTCCATATTCCGCACTCTAGTATAGAAAATTTAGACCATCAGCTACTCCCAAAGCGAGTCCATAGGAAGTACGCACCAGGTCGCATCATACCCCAAATGAGCTGAAGCTGTACGTGCTCTGCCTTGCAACGCCGGAAGGTGTGTGTAAGTGCATAGCGCGTCGCATCCGCAACGGGCTTGCGCCGGTCTATCCCCTCCTCTGAGAACTGCGTCAAGACCAGCGAGAGCTTGTGCAGCCTGCGCATGGACGAGTAGTGCAGCGCAATGTCTAGTGCAACGAGATTGTCGAGGAAGTCTTTGTACTGCTGCAGGCCGTCTCCTTCCGCGAAGTCCGAGTAATATAGCAAGAGATGCTGCAGAGGCGCATCCGACTGGGATATCCACCTGGCTAGGCGATGATAGTCCGGGTGCTCAGAGTCCAATGTCCAAAGCACTTGAATGTGGAGTGTTTCCAGGGATGATAGTGGACTACATGGCATAGATTGCTCGTATGGGTCTGTGCGAAGTCAGGTTAGGCTCCAAATACTGACGGCTATCGTACACAAATAGTCACCGTGCGAATCGTATGGTATGCTGGTCTCTTCTAAGTACAACGCCCTGATCGTGGTTGCGGTTGCATAAAGGATACCGTACGTCACTTGTCGCCAAAGCGGAAGCTTATCGGCGCACAACGCCCCTCACGGTTGTTAGCTAAAAATTCCAAGTGGTCTGCAAGGTTGTTCACATACTCCGTTCTCCCCGTCGCTCTCGATTGTGAGCGCTGTCAGGTGCGGAAAGTGTCTCATTGCAGGCACATGCATCTCCCGTCTTCCTCCCGGTGTCCAAAGGGAGCCGTGAACCATGAGATTGCGCAGAGATGGGAACGCTAGCAAGAGTTTCAGCAAATCTTGGAAGGATCCCGAGTGCTTCCATGTGAGTGACAGTGACGTGACCGTGCTGAATGTCCGGAGAGCTTTGATGAAATGCGTATGACATGCCAAACCGCGAGCAAGGGCGAAGCCAACATGCTGCAGGTATGGGAGCTTCCTTGAAAGCATGAGAGCCCATGTATGGGAGATACTCCCTAAGGCCGTCGAGAACCGGGGAAGGATAGGTGTGTAATCTTCGTCATTATCGATGATGCTCAAGCTACGCACAAGGGTTCGTAGCCAGGGATTGTCGTCAAGCGAGCTGACGAGGGATTCAAAGGATTCCTTTTCGGTGCTGATCACAGTTAGCTGGCGGTACAGGCACAGGCGACTTGCCGGCGTCCAGGCCCGACATGTACGGGCACAGGAGCAGAGTGTTGAATGTCTCTTGCGATAATCGATGAAGTCATCTTTCTCTAAAGGTAGAAGCAGTCTATACAGTCGGACTTCGTATATTATTGCCTCAAATATCTCCGTCGGGAATGTTGGGTCGCCCATCTGTTGAAATCTGAGTATGTAGAAAGTAACCCTGGAATATGAGAAGCATTACCATGTGTATGCGAGATGCCTTGGGCGGTAATCGTAGGTTAGACACGGTGTTGACCGACATCCGTCAATGGCGTTGAGCTCGGTCACTAGGGTGTTCGCCACAAATTGGCCAGGAGAGGCTAACTTGAGACTTGAGACAGAGCCTTGCCAATGAACGTAAGAGGTGAGAGCCAGTGCATCAGCAAAAGCGCCGATTGTATCCATACGTATGTAGCGCCGCACGAGGAATGTGTACCCCCGCGCGGCAGCACAGGCGCTTACATACGTATGCATACCTTCGTGTTCGCGCACGGTCGAATACAAACAATCATGCGCGCGCGCGAGGTTTGGATACCATGGTGCGGCCGTATAGGGTATGCATACGTATGTAGTGTCATACATACCGAGGATTTGCGCGGGTGTCAATACGAGTCGACCGACGCTCAGGCTCATGTTTCAAAGCTAATGAGATATCATATGTATAATAGGGTGAATCTACTAAATACATCAGAGCTGGCCGTAGCCCTCAATAGCGAACTCGTCCTCCACGCCCTCGTCCTCCTCCTCGAGGACATCACCCACGGCACCTGAGTCTCCAGCGGAATCGTCCGCAGCACGCTCAGGCTCGTCGTCTTCATCCGCATGTGCATCGAGCTCTTCGTCCTCCGAATCGATGTGCTGACCGTCTTCCGCATGTGTGTCATCTTCTCGGTTGGCGTCGTCATCAAGGAGCGGGTTGAGAGTTCCATTGGCACTTAGGAGCTCCGGGACCAGGGCGAGAACATCCTGTTCGCTATGGATCTCCTGGACATCTTCGCAGGGCAAGGCTTCGCCCTCGACCGTCGCGTCCAGCTCGTCCGCATCGTCTTCGTCGATGTCTTGCCAGTCTGAGTGGTACGGGTCCTCGTCGAACGCGGTATCCGATCGAAGTCGGAGTCCCTGGTGGCCGATCCCGCCTCCGTAGTATCGCATGAACATGTCTCGATCCGCAAATCTATGTCCGAAGGGTTGTCAGCACTCGCGCGGCAGAGAGAACCAACGCAAACACGCACATGTTGACATAGTAGTACTTGAAGTCGGTATCCATGTT